>WNWK01008205.1:0-86657 GCA_009830355.1 Cherax destructor | reverse complement strand
GAGGCAAAGAAGGGAATGTACGAAAGTATAGTGGTACCAACACTTTTATATGGGTGTGAAGCATGGGTTGCAAATGCTGCAGCGAGGAGGAGGCTGAAGGCAGTGGAGATGTCCTGTCTAAGGGCAATGTGTGGTGTAAATATTATGCAGAAAATTCTGACTGTGGAAATTAGGAGAAGGTGTGGAGTTACTAAAAGTATTTGTCAGAAGGCTGAAGAGGGGTTGTTGAGGTGGTTTGGTCATTTAGAGAGAATGGATCAAAGTAGAATGACTTGGAGAGCGTATAAATCTGTAGGGGAAGGAAGGCGGGGTAGGGGTCGTCCTAGAAAAGGTTGGAGGGAAGGGGTAAAGGAGGTTTTGTGGGCGAGGGGCTTGGACTTCCAGCAAGCATGTGTGAGCGTGTTAGATAGGAGTGAATGGAGACGAATGGTTTTTGGGACATGACGATCTGTTGGAGTGTGAGCAGGGTAACATTTTGTGAAGGGATTCAGGGAAACCAGTTAATTGATTTAGTTGGACTTGAGTCCTGGAAATGGGAAGTACAATGCCTGCACTTTAAAGGAGGGGTCTGAGATAGTGACAGCTGGGAGGGACTATTCTCCGCTGTCGTATGTGAGCTCCTCTGCAAAGACAGTGATTATGTATGAGTGTGGTGAAAGTGTTGAATGATGATGAAAGTATTTTCTTTTTGGGGATTTTCTTTCTTTTTGGGTCACCCTGCCTCGGTGGGAGACGGCCGACTTGTTGAAAAAAAAAAAAAAAAAGTAAATAATTGTACTTATTTGGTAGTTGCTTATAAGAGAAATATAAAATAAGCCACATACACAATGAGGTAGTTGTTTGATTATAAGAATACAAAAAGTAGTAAAAATGTTATAATTAAATTTCAAGTAAAAAGTAATTACTAATACTGTAAATAGTTAAGGTTGGGAAATGGTAATGATAAATATGTATTAAAAAAAATAATAAAAATAAATGGTTACAGATAAGGAAAAAGCTATATATATAATAAAAAATAAGTTACGCAATCATATTTAGTGGGAAATTTAACCCTTTGACTGTTTCGGACGTATATATACGTCTTACGAGCCAGTGTTTCGGACGTATTTATACGCCTAAATTCTAGCGGCCTCAAATCAAGCAGGAGAAAGCTGGTAGGCCCACATGTGAGAGAATGGGTCTGTGTGGTCAGTGTGAGCAGTATAAAAAAAAATCCTGCAGCAAGCAGTTCATAATGAGAAAAAAAAACTCTGACTGTTTTTTTAATTAAAACGCCGTCTTTGAGGTGTATTTTCGTATAGTATTTATGGTTGTATTCTCTTTTTCATGGTCTCATTTGATAGAATGGGAAACATATTACAGGAATAGAGATGATTTTGATTAGTTTCATGATGTAAATGATCTTGAAATTGAGCTCAAAGTAGCGGAAATGTTTGATTTTTGCAAATGTTCAAGAGTAAACAAATCACGCCATGCGTCCAATACACATCAATTGGTGAGTCTAATATTCTTTCACAAGTGCACAGATATTATTTATACAGTTTTTACAGTAATGCAATAGTCTGCATAACAATAAATCTTCTATTTTTTGTATGAATAAAAAATAAAATAGAAAGCAAGAGTAATGTAAGAGGGGCCTAAAGACATGACTAATGAACATATAACATTTTATTTTAGTGCTAGGGATGTCTGCATTGTTTATTCTGGACCCTATTTTGAAATTGACATCTTTTTTATTTTGCATGAAATTGGCGAAATTGCCATTTTCTGACCACTTTATTGGGTAGTTGAAATCGGTAAATTGGTGATTTCTTGTACTCAATCGATAGAACAAATGGAGTTCTAAAGAAATAGCTATGAGTTTGGTCGACTGTCCCAATGGAATTGGCCTAAAATAGGGCTCAAAGTCAGCGAAATCGCCGATGCGTATATATCACTGACATCGCTAACTTTGCGAGAGCGTAATTCCGTAAGTTTTCAATCAAATTTCATACTTTTGGTGTCATTACAATCGGGAAAAGATTCTCTATCATTTCATAAGAAAAATAATTTTTTTTTTTTCCAAAATTTTCCGACATAGAATGACAGTTTCAGAATGGGGCCTCCGACAGTCAAAGGGTTAAGATAGTGAGGTAGCAGTTATTAGAACAATTATGGAGTTAATTACATTAATATACAATTTTGAAGTTAATTACATTAATATACAATCAGTTTTGTGAGGAATATAAGATAGTGAGGTTGCAGTTACTAGTACAATTGTTGCACTAACGCAGACTAAGGATTTGGTCATTGAAGTTGATCAGTCTCTGTAAGGTTAGCATCTCGAAGGAAGTTGGACAGTTCGTTTTCATTCGTGATATAGTAAGCACGGCCTACATTTGATTTCTTAACTAGGATTTTTTCATCCCGTGTGAAGTACTGGTAGATTTTGTCATTATTCTCACGTTTAAGCTTTCCTACTCTGTATAGGAGGTTCTGACATTTTTTTGTGAGACACTCATTTACATAAAGATCTTTTTTTGCATTAATTGATGTTTTAATCAGATCGGTTTTACTGTCTATCATGTGAAATCTAAGCATGCGAAAAGGACTTGGGGGTTATGGTAAGCAGCAACCTTAAACCAAGCAAGCAATGCCTAAGCGTACATAATAAGACTAACAGATTTCTGGGATTTATATCAAGAAGTGTAAGCAATAGAAGTCCAGAGGTTATATTACAGCTTTATACATCATTAGTAAGATCTCACCTAGATTATGCAGCTCAGTTATGGTCTCCATATTACAGAATAGATATAAATTCGTTAGAAAACATTCAGCATAAAATGACTAAATTAATACATAGCATTAGAAATCTTCCGTATGAAGAAAGATTGAAGACCCTTAAATTACATTCACTTGTAAGACAAAGAATGAGGGGAGACATGATCAAGGTATACAAGTGGAAAATGGGAATTAACAAAGGGGATATAAATAAGGTCTTGAGGATATCTCTCCAAGAGAGAACCCACAATAATGGATTCAAATTAGATAAGTTTAGATTTAGAAAGGATATAGGAAAGTATTGGTTTGGAAATAGGGTAGTTGATGAGTGGAACAGTCTGTCTAGTAGGGTTATTGAAGCTAGGACCTTGGGTAGTTTCAAATTTAGGTTGGAAAAATACATGAATGAGAGGGGTTAGATTTGAGTGGGACTTGCACATGGGTAAATTGAAATTTCAGAGCTTATTGCTTGGGTAGCATTGAAAACTGGGTTGGGCAAATATCCTGTTAGTGGGATGGATTGTGAAGGACCTGCCTAGTATGGGCCAACAGGCCTGCTGCAGTGTTCCTCCTTTATGTTCTTATGTTCTTATCTTGCTAATTCTACTTACACTTAGGTCACACTACACATGCATGTACAAGCATATAGTATAGTATATACACACCCCTCTGGGTTTTCTTATATTTTCTTACTAGTTCTTGTTTATTTCCTTGTCTCCATGGGGAAGTGGAACAGAATTCTTCCTCCGTAAGCCATGCGTATCGTAAGAGGCGACTAAAATGACGGGAGCAAGGGGCTAGTAACCCCTTCTGTATACAGTAGACCGTCATTTAGCACGGTAGTTACGTTCCTGAAAACGTTGTTAGGTAAAATCGTGTTAGATAATTAATAGAACTTATGGGAAAATAGGGTTACGTTCATGGGAGTCCCCAAAACGCCAAACAAGTTGTTTTTAGACCAACAGATCTTGCAAAAATTGAAGGTGAATATGTAATTGTAGTTCATTGTCGTGATATATTACTGCTTAAGTCTACAAATGCAATAGAAATAATAGTATATTTCTTACCTTAAATTGTGGGTAATGATGTTTGTGGATGGTTGTGAAGAGAGTGGATATGGATGGTGTGGCCCTACTGGGCTGAGGTGGATGGTTGTTGGCTGTCGGCAGAAGTGGATGGTAGAGGTTCTGGCACTAAAGTTGATGGTTGTATTGGAGTGTGCATAAATGCTGTAATACATCTCTGGGCTCTTTTACCCTGCAGTACATTATACAGCTGACGGTAAGACATCATCAGCTGGTCTAGACCCAGTTTCAAAGCACTGCTTCTAGATTTGTTATTGTATAATTATACTGGTACTATCAATAAATAATATCTACCTATCATATTTATTCCAGGATAATATTAGGTATAACATAAATAATGTAGAAGCATGCTAAATATGCATAAATTAATAAAAACTGACATTTAGGTATTGAAGGGTGGGCCGGGCTGAGAGGGAGAAGGTGGAGCAGTCTCTCAGTTGCTCATGGACCATCATGGCGTGAGGATGTGTTAGCTCACGGCACTATAAAGTATTGTAAAATAATACTATTACTATCAATAAAGGTTATCTACCTATCATATTTATTCCAGAATAATATTAGGTATAACATAAATATCGTAGAAGCATGATAAAGATGCACAAATTAATAAACCAAAATTTTTTGGTTAAAAAACTAACAAATTAAAACCTATACAGCCCAACATCAATGTGAATTTTCCTTTGAGCAAAGCCCACCATTACTGAAAGTTTGAAGCTGATAAGAAAAAACATTACAGTGGAACCTCGATTTTCGTATGCCCTAGCTTGTGTGTAAGACCGCAGTTATTCTCTATAAAATGAATTTTTTGATAATACAGTGGACCCCTGGAAATTGAACATTCTTCGTTCCAGAATGCTGTTCAAGTGCTGTTACCGAACGAACTTATTCCCATAAGGAATAATATAAATTAGATTACGTAGTCCATTTCAGACCCCCAAAAATACACTTACAAAAGCACTTACAATAATAAACTTACATAATAGGTCAAGTTGGGAGGCATTCGATTTCCGGGGGTCCACTGTATTTCCCATAAAAAATAATGAAAATCTAATTAATCCATTCCAGACACCCAAAAATATTAAAAAAAAAATACATTTTATGGAGAATCACTGTGGTTTTACATGCAAGCTGGGACATACGAAAACCCAGGTTCCACTGTATCTAGTTATTCCTCAGAATCAAAGTTTATTAGCTATGTTACAAAACTGGTAAATTTGCATCTACAAAGTCTTAAGGTTATTGGGTCCCATCCTGTTCATGAGATGCATCAGTCAATAAATATTGCACAGGCAGGCCCCACTTTACAGCACTTTGCTTTACAATGTTTCGCTAATGCAGCGGTTTTCAATTATACCCATTCATCATTTATTCAGACTTTCTACAATAAATATACAGTGGTACCCCGACTTACGATATTTTTTCATTCCAGAATGCTGTTCAAGTGCCATTACCAAACAAATTTATCTCCATAAGAAATGATGTAAAATAGACTAGTCCTTTTAGATCCCCAAAATTACACTTACAAAAGCATTTAAAAAAATCAACTTACATAAAAGGGTGTGTTTGGGGACCATCGTAAGTCGGGGTACCACTGTATTCACCACTCACTATAGGCTAAAGATGAAAATATTTTAAGGTAAGTAATGTGTGTAATGTATATGCATTTTTTAGCCCTAGCTATATTGCTCACTTAATATATGATAGGAAAAACATGTTATCAGGCTTTTAAATGCATTTGAAAGTGAAAAAAAGACTATGATTCGTTTTATAGCGAGTTTCACTGTATAGAAGTAGCCTGGAACCTAACCTGCTGTATAAACAGGGCCCTACAGTAGCCCAGAACCTAACCTGCTATATAAGCAGGGCCCTACAGTAGCCCAGAACCTAACCTGCTATATAAGTGGGGCCCTACAGTAGCCCAGAGCCTAACCTGCTATATAAGGGGGGCCTGCCTATAGCTCCTCAGAAACTTTACTCTCATGAAAGGAATAAGATGAGTAAAGATATTATTAAGGAACACAACTTAAAAGAGCCCCATCAGGCTCATTAAAAATTGAAAAAGACGAAGCCATGGACAAAGAGTTAAAATGTTCTGAACAGTGTTATGCCCTAGTAGTCTTAAGTTAGGCTTAAGCTTGCCACAAATGCTCTGCATAACTATGGGCTTTAAACAAGCTCTCAAGTGTCGCCCATTTGTGTAAACAATGTACGTATCATGTTGAAATAAACTTAGTATATTTATAGTCAGCTGCATCATACTAGTTAAACAGAGAGGGGCAGGAGCATGCACAAGCAGGTGAATATATGTGTAAGGTGTGTGTGCCTGATCTTCCATATACGTACAGATAACTACATCTTACTGAACTCTGTTATACTTGTCACTCATCTGGTAGGGTTCACTGGGCTGCACAATTTGATCACTAGGCTTCGTGCATCATTATGGTCCTGTAATATCTCTTTCATGCCAACAGTGGTGTGTGGCAACAGTGAGCACATGCTGTTGAAGTCCCTGAAGGATCTGTCCTGGGCCCTGAGTGCCCTGACAGAGGACATTGACAGCAGCGAGCACCAACACCAGGTCAACAGTGCTGCACGCACAGCAATCACTGTCTTCTCTCAGGTGAAACTTTCTTTATGCAGCTGAATTTAAAAACTAAGTGTTGTTATCTTACCTCAGCAGCAGGAAGTAGTAAAAGGGATTAAAGTGGTTAAATCGAGTGTGCCTGAGGGAGCTAAAGAAAGGGGTTAGCAGTAATATTAAATGATCAACCATGAAAAGAAAAGAAGAGGTATAGGGGTTAAATTCAAGAATTATGTGGATGAGAATAAGAGTGGGATGTAATCAGTTGATTACAGTAAGTGTTTATGCACCAGGAAGAGTGAGAGACATGTACAGAGGAGAGCTTTTGGGAAGTGTTAAGCAAATGTTCAGAGAGTTTTGAACAAAGTGAGAAAATAAATGTTGCAGAGGACATAAATGCTAAACTGGGAGAAACTATTGTAGGCATTAGACAGGGATGTGTGATATAACCATGGTTGTTTAACATATTTATAGATGGGATCATAAAAGAAGGAAATGTTAAGGTGTTGGAAAGAGATGTGGGAATAGAGGATAATGAATTTGATTCAAAGTGGGAGTTGTCACAGTTGACTTTTTGCCAATGACACTGTTCCTTTGTGACATTTTGGAGAGAAGTTGCAAAGGTTGGTGGATGAATTTGGTAGAGTACAGGAGGGTCCAGCTTATACAGCAGGTTAGGTTCTGGGCTACTGCTGTAAAACGAAAATCACTGTAAAGTGAAACAGCCTTTTTTCACCTTCAAATGCATATAAAAGCCTGATAACATGTTTACACTATTATTTAGTGTATTAAGTGAGCAATAGAGCTAGGCCTAAAAAATGCATATACAGTACACACATATTTTTTTTTTCAACAAGTCGGCTGTCTCCCACCGAGGCAGGGTGACCCAAAAAGAAAGAAAATCCCCAAAAAGAAAATACTTTCATCATTATTCAACACTTTCACCTCACTCATACATAATCACTGTTTTTGCAGAGGTGCTCAGATACGACAGCTGAGAATAGTCCCTCCCAGCTGTCACTATCCCAGACCCCTCCTTTAAAGTGCAGGCATTGTACTTTCCATTTCCAGGACTCAAGTCCAACTAAATCAATTAACTGGTTTCCCTGAATCCCTTCACAAAATGTTACCCTGTTCACACTCCAACAGCTCGTCAGGTCCCAAAAACCATTCGTCTCCATTCACTTACCATCCATTTACTTACCTTAAAATATTTTCATCCTTAGCTTATAGTGAGTGGTGAATATATTTATTGTAGGAAGTCTGAATAAATGAAGAACGGGTATAATTGAAAACTGCTGAATTAGAAAAACACTGTAAAGTGGGGCCCATCTGTATGTAAAACAAGAAAATTAAAAGTGAACCTAGAAAAAAATTAGGTGATAAGAGTAACAAAAAATCTTGGCAATGAAAGATTGGATATCAGATTGGAGGGAGTATAAAGTATGGGAGATGGCTAATGTGTTAAAGAAAATCACTTAGAGGGATAGTACTTTATTGGTCAGTGTACACAGCAGTTTTATAGGTAGCAGCAACTTCATTTTAACCCTAGTTCAAAATACACGATATTCTCTCTAAGACCGCTACTTAAAAAAGTACTCTATGTGAACTGATAGCATTATACATTAAAACTGTTGTCACATAGATGTCTTAACAAGGCAATTTTTTTTTTTTTTTATTGACACATTGGCAGTCTCTCACCAAGGCAGGGTGGCCCGAAAAATGTAAACTTGAACATTTAATTAAATTCTTCATAAATAACACCCTCTAGAATTTTATTTACTGTACTCATATATTGTGGGCAGGTGGTCAATGGACACTGCGAGCTGAGCAACAACGAACGGGCAGAGGTTAAGCAGCTCTTGCACCATCTGACTGACCATAAGATAAAGAAAGTGGCTGCTCTTCTCTCTCAGGTCAGTGTAATCTTCCTGGCTTATACTGGAATATACAGCTATTTGCTCACCCCTTTGAACTCAAATTAAGTTGTAATAAACAACTGTCAATGAATAAACAGACGAGGGGTTCGAACCATAGTCCATAAATTGACGGTCCGGACCTCCTCGTCCACCCATCTGTTTATTTCTTGACTTATTATTAGCATTATACTTATAGGGAGTAAAACTCAAGTTAAGTCATAACGAACAACTGCTAATGACTAAACAGATGAATAAACAATATCTATTCTTCTGTTTATTCATTGACAGTTGTTCACTGTGACTTAGCATGGGTTTATGGACTAATATATGGCTTTGTGAGATACAAGAATACAAATACTGTACCAAGAAAGTTTCTGAGGCTGAGGGATGAAACAGTAGGGTCACAGTTGATGCCACTGATACAACCACACAGCTCAATTCTCTGAATCAAGAGCCCTTGATCAACATCAAGGCATCCCCCTTATCACCAAAGGATGACAGTCATTAAGGGTGCTAAACCAGTAAGGATCATATTGTCTGGGGAATGTCAATATCACGTTTGATCCATGGAAGGGGAGGAGTACCTCAAATTTTTGATTACTAGCATCAAGGCATTTCCTTAAAGATATGTCATTATGCAGATTCTGATCAGTTCTGTTTAATCCCTCAGACATGTGAGAGATGTCAAGATCCTGACCACTGGCTCTACCTTCAAATTTTCCTTCTTTTTTTTTGGCATTTATATTTTTATTTTTTCATCTGCTATCTTCGAATTCTCTTTTACTCTTCAATTTTCCATCCTGTTAAGGTATCCTCCTCTTTTATGCCTTCTTCTCTTTCATCACAATTTCATCTTAGTAAGTTGTGTTACCCATAGAGTGAGGATGCTAACCTGGCCAAGAAGTCAGAATTGGAGAAGCAGTTGCATCAGCTGGAAGGTCGCAAGTGGCAGGTAGAAGCAGTTCTCAAGCAATATAAGTCTAATGCTTCTGCTAATGCTACTGGTGCTACTCTTGCTGGTGGTGGTACTGCTGATCGTGCTTCTCCAGGTGCTACTGCTGCTGCTGGTACTGCTGATCATGCTTCTCCAGATGATACTGCTGATGTTACTGAAGCCTTGGCTACTACTGGTGGAGGGGGTGGTGCCACTGGTGCTGCTGATGCTGCCATTACTGGTGCTTCTGGTGGTGGTGCTGCTACTGGTGTTGTTGCCACCCAGGTTTAATGTAGTATTATTTACAAGGATGCACACACAACCATAGAAGATAATCAGGCTTGATCTAAGGAAAGGGAAGGCAACTCTAACTCCTAGAATTAAGAATCCTTCACCAGCATCTAGGCCATCCTAGCAAAGAATTTTGGTTTATAATGACCAACCTGAGATATGATAAGATTTCGTTCAGATTTTTAACCCCGGAGGGTTAGCCACCCAGGATAATCCAAGAAAGTCAGTGCGTCATCGAGGACTGTCTGTCTTATTTCCATTGGGGTCCTCAATCTTGTCTCCCAGGATGCGACCCACACCAGTCGACTAACACCCAGGTACCTATTTGCTGCTAGGTGAACAGGACAACAGGTGTAAGGAAATGCGTCGAAATATTCCCACCCCGTCAGGAATCGAACCCGGGCCCTCCATGTGTGAAGCGGGAGCTTTAGCCACCAGGCCACCTGAGGGATTATTATATCCCACTGTCAATATCCGTGATATTGACAGTGGCATGTATATTCACTACTTTTCGTATCATACTTCCTCTGTCAAGAAAAGTGTTCTTATCTCCCTCTTTCTCCGTGCTCTCCGCATTTGTGATCCTCAGTTCCTTGAATTAGAAATTTCCACTCTTCATAATTCATTTTCCCGTCTTGGCTGCCCTTCCCATTTCATAGACTCTGCCTTCTCACGTGCCTTCTCCCAAACTCTACTCCTGGGAACTCTCCTGTCCTCTGCCTTTCCTACATTTCCAGTCTCTCTAATCTCAGAAACTCTCTCCATTCCTTACACATCAAACTTACTTTTCACCAGACTAACACTCTTTGCACTAATCTAGTTCATACCTCTCCTCCCTCTATAGATGCTCCTGGTGTCTATTCTATTTCTTGTTCTTCCTGTCCTCTTCAGTATACTTTGGAGAAACTGGCCGATCTCTTTCTGACAGACTTAGGGAGCACAAAAGTAGTGTTAGGCTTGCCGACACCAACAATGCTCTTTTCTGTCATGTCAGGGATCACAGTCATCCTATTGATTGGTCTTCTGCTAAAACTGTCTACCCTACGTCTAACTTTCACAGTCGCCATCTGGTTGAATCCTCCCTCATACACAACTTTCCTTGTATGAATCTTAGTCCTGGCTTTGTCTCTGTAGATACCTTCCTTTCCCATTACATTATTAAATGCTCCAAACTTCAGAACACCCGTGACTTATCCTGATTCTTTTTTCCCCTTCTCCCTCTTTCCTCTTTCTTCTTTCTCCTTTGGGTTTTCTTTCTTCTGCCTTATTTGTCCTTTATTATTTTTCGCCCATCTGTGTTCTTGCTCCTACCCTCTGTGGGCCCCTAGCTCCCTTGCAGTGCTCCTCTTTCTTAGTGTATGATTGACTCCACTACTACTACTACTACCTCCAACAATTCCTCTCTTGCTCCCATCCCTGTCTGCTAGCCTATATATACTCCCTCCTCTCCTTTTTGTTAGTGTGACTTTGTAAATGGTCCAAGTTGGACCGAAACGTCATCGTAAGCTTCTCTCTTCTATGTGCGGGTTTTTTTGTGTATTGTTCCAGTCACGGTATTGTGCCTTTTTTTTTATTATTAACCCTCAAGGGAGGTTCCTTGATACTGGTGAGAGGCTCATGATCCAAGGAATTGGACCTGCCCTCCCTTTCACTGGATCAAATTTGAATGTCTCCCATTCCCCCCAAGCACTATACGACCCCTATAGGTTTAGTGATTCCCCATGAATGTAGCATAATTGCTACTGTTATTATAACAATTATGTAAGTATAATATTGTAAGTGCTTTTGTAAGTGTATTTTTGGGGGTCTGAAATGGACTAACCTACTTGACATTATTTCTTAAGGGAGTAAATTTGTTCGGTAATGGCACTTGAGCAGGCTTCTGGAATGAATTTTGCTCATTACTCGGGGGTCCACTGTATAGGGAAATGCTAAACCTAAAAGTATCATATAGAGCCTGGGAATGGGAGGTAATCAGGTTTGATCCAAGGTTAGTGAGGGTATCTCTAATACGTAATATATAAGTACTTGAAAAAAAGCCACTCTGAGTGTGACACATACTGATGTCACCATCATACAGTATTACACCTCTACCTTATAACAAGTATGTACACTGTATTTTATAATCCAATGAATTTTCTTCTCATTAATTAAATTCTGTTTACTCTTCATTGTACTGTGTGGTGATAAATAAAGCATATGTTGAATAAGACAATCTTGTATCAACCTTCCTACACAAAATTATATGCAGAATACTTATTTTTTTTTATTAACACATAGGCCGTTTCCCACCAAGGCAGGGTGGCCCGACAAAGAAAAACTTTCATCATCATTCACTCCATCACTGTCTTGTCAGAGGCATGCTTACACTACAGCTACAAAACTGCAACATTAACACCCCTCCTTCAAAGTGCCGGCACTGTACTTCCCATCTCCAGGAATCAAGTCCAGCCTGCCGGTTTCCCTGAAACCCTTCATAAATGTTACCTTGCCTACACTCCAACAGCACGTCAACTCCTAAAAACCATTTGTCTCCATTCGCTCCTATATAACACGCTCACGCACGCTTGCTGGAAGTCCAAGCCCCTCGCACACAGAACCTTCTTTACCCCCTCCCTCCAACCTTTTCTAGGCCGACCCCTACACTGCCTTCCCTCCACTAGATTTATACACTCTCGAAGTCATTCTATTTTGTTCCATCCTCTCTATATGTCCAAACCATCTCAATAACCCATCCTCAGCTCTCTGGATAATAGTTTTGGTAATCCCACACCTCCTCCTAATCTCCAAACTACAGATTCTCTGCATTATATTCACACCACACATTGCCCTCAGACATGACATCTCCACTGCCTCCAGCATTCTCCTTGTTGCAACATTCACAACCCATGTCTCACACCCATACAAGAGTGTTGGTATAACTATACTCTCATACATTCTCCTCTTTGCTTTCATGGATAAAGTTCTCCATCTCCACAAGCACCACTCACCTTTTTTCCCTTGTTAATTCCTTCATAGACTCATCTGCTGACACATCCACTCCCAAATATCTGAACACATTCACCTCCTCCATACTCTCTCCCTCCAATCTGATATCCAATCTTCCGTTATCTAATTTTTTTGTTATCCTCATCACCTTACTCTTTCCTATACTATTCACTTTTAATTTCTTTCTTTTACATACCCCACCAAACTCATCCACCAACCTCTGCAACTTCTCTTCAGAATCCCCCAAAAGCAGTGTCATCAGCAAAGAGCAACTGTGACAACTCCCACTTTGTGTTAGATTCTTTATCTTTTAACCCCACACCTCTTGCCAACACCCGAGCATTCACTTCTATTACAACTCCATCTATAAATATATTAAACAACCATGGTGACATCACACATCCCTGTCTAAGGCCTACTTTTACTGGGAAATAATCTCCCTCTCGCCTACATACTCTAACCTGAGCCTCACTATCCTCATAAAAAATTTTCACCGTTTTCAATAACCTACCTCCTATTCCATACATTTGCAACATCTGACACATTGCCTCCCTATCCACCCTATCATATGCCTTTTCCAAATCCATAAATGCCCCAAACACCCCTTTACCCATATCTAAATATTGTTCACCTATATGTTTCACTGTAAACACTTGGTCTACACACCCCCTACCCTTCCTAAAGCCTCCTTGTTCATCTGCTATCCTGCTCTCTGTCTTACTCCTAATTCTTTCAATAATAACTCTACCATACACTTTACTAGGTATACTCAACAGACTTATTCCCCTATAATTTTTACACTCTCTTTTGTCCACTTTGCCTTTATACAAAGGAACTATGCACGCTCTCTGCCAATCCCATACATTTATTAAATAAAAACACTAACCACTCTAAAACTATATCCCCACCTGCCTTTAACATTTCTATCTTTATCCCATCAATCCCAGCTGCTTCACCCCCTTTCATTCTACTCACTGCAGCATACATATCTACTAATTATTATATTAACTGAGAAGCATCTGGGAACAGGAGATAATCAGGTTTGATCCAAGGAAAGGCAAAGTAGCTCCAATTCTTGATATTAAGAGAGGACCCCTCTGCCAACAATGCTGATCCTAACAGAAAGTGAATTATTTCAAATGAACAGGAAGTAAATTCTCTTGAGTGTGGGAGACCAGATGACCATATTAAGTTTTATGATAATTAACACATGCAGTAATGCAAGCACAGGTGGATGTTAATTATGAATTCCATCCTGAGTCAGCGAGGAGGAAGGGAGGGACACACACACACTGTACACTGTGTACGTTAGGCCCATATTGGAGTATGCAGCACCAGTTTGGAACCCACACCTAGCCAAGCACGTTAAGAAACTAGAGAAAGTGCAAAGGTTTGCAACAAGACTAGTCCTGGAGGAGAGGTTAAAGGAAATCGACCTCATGACACTGGAGGACAGGAGAGATAGGGGGGACATGATGACGACATATAAAATACTAAAAGGAATTGACAAGGTGGAGAGAGACAGAATGTTTCAGAGATGGGACACAGCAACAAGGGGACACAGTTGGAAGTTGAAGACTCAGATGAACCACAGGGATGTTAGGAAGTATTTCTTCAGTCACAGAGTGGTCAGGAAGTAGAATAGTTTGGGAAGCGATGAACTGGAGGCAGGATCCATTCATAGCTTTAAGAACAGGTATGATAAAGCTCATGGCGCAGGGAGAGTGACCCAGTAGCAGCCAGTGAAGAGGCGGGGCCAGGAACTGTGACTCGACCCCTGCAACCACAACTAGGTGAGTACACACACACACAGTGAGTGAGCACCGGCTATCTCCTAACAAGGCAGGGTGGCCTGAAAATGAAGAAACACTTTTGCCATCACTGACTCCATCACTGTCTTGCCAGAGGCACACTAATACTACAGTTCAGATGTCCCTCAAAACTGCAATATCCCCACCCCTCCTTCAGAGTGCAGGCACTATACTTCCCACCTCCAGGACTCAAGTCTGGCTAACCAGTTTCCCTGAATGCCTTCATAAATGTTACCTTGTTCACACTACAACAGCACATCAAGTCATGAAAACCACTTGCCTCCATTCACTTCTTTCTAACACACTCACATACGCCTGTTGAATGTTCAAGCCTCTTGCATTCTAAACTTCTTTTAGCCATCTGACAAACCTTTTCTAGGACAACCCTTACCCCGCCTTCCCTCCACTACAGATTTATACACCCTCCAAGCCATCCTATTTTGTTCCACCCTCTCTAAATGTCCAGAGTACCTCAACAACCCCTCCTCAGCCCTCTGGACACTTTTATTAACCCCACACCTTCTTCTAATCTCCAAATTATGAATTCTCTGCATAATATTCAAACCACACAATGCCCTCAGGCATGACATCATTACTTCCAGCCTCCTCCTAGATCCAAAATTCACAACCCATGCTTCACACCCATATAACAGTACTGGCACCACTATACTCTCATACATTCCCCTTTTTGCCTCCATGGATAATGTTCTTTGTCTCCACAGATGCCTCAAAGCACCACCCACCTTTTTCCCCTCATCAGTTCTATGGTTCACCTCATCTGTCATACACTCATCCACCAACAAGTTCACTCCCAAATATCTGAACACACTCACTCCCTACTTCCAATTTGATATCCAATCTCCCACTGCCTAAATTTTTTATTACCCTCATCACCTTACTTTTTCCTATGTTCACTTTTAATTTCCTTCTTTTACATGAAGTTTCCTCTTCAAATTATGGTTTAACCCTTTGACTGTCGCAAGCCCATTTCTGAAACAGTCATTCTATGTCACAAAATATTCTAAAAAAAAAAATTATTTTTTCTTATGAAATGATAAGAGAATCTTTTCCCGATGATAATGACACCAAAAGTATGAAATTTGATGGAAAGCTTACGGAATTACGCTCTCGCGTACTTAGTGATCTCGGCGATATATATACGTATGCATCAGCGATTTCACCGACTTTGAGCCCTATTTTCATCCAATTCCATTGTTCCAGTCGACCAAACCCATAGCTATTTCTTTAGAACTCCATTAGTTCTATTGAGTACAAGAAACTGCCAATTTACCGATTTCAACTACCCAATAAGGTGGTCAGAAATTGGCAATTTGGCCAATTTCATGCAAAATAAAAAAGATGTCAATTTCAAAATAGGGTCCAGAATAAACAATACAGACATTCCTGGCACTAAAATAAGATTTTCTCTGTTCATTAGTCACGTCTTTGGGCCCCTCTTATATTACTCTTGCTTTCTATTTTGATTTTTTATTCACACAAAAAATAGAAGATTTACTGTTATGCAGACAACTGCATTATTGTAAAAATGGTATAAATGATATCAGTGCACTTGTGAAATAATATTAGTCTCACCAGTTGATGTGTATTGGACGCATGGCGTGATTTGCTTACTCTTGAACATTGGCAAAAATCAAACATTTCCGCTACTTTGAGCTCAATTTCAAGGTCATTTTCATCATGAAACTAATCAAAATCATCTCTATTTCTGTAATATGTTTTCCATTCTATCAAATGAGACCAAAAAAATGAGAATACAATCATAAATACTATACAAAAATACACCTCAAAGTCGGCATTTTAATCCAAAAAAACAGTCAGAGTTTTTTCTCATTATGCACTGCATGCTGCAGGATTTTTTTTATACAGTGCACACTGACCACACAGACCCATTCTCTCACATGTGGGCCTACCAGCTTTCTCCCGCTTGATTTGAAGCCGCTAGAATTTTTGAGTATATATACATCCGAAACACTGGCTCGTAAGACGTATATATACGACCGAAACAGTCAAAGGGTTAATAATGAACCAATCCAGCCATGTAATTTTGATTTTTATTCCCAGTTTTTATTAGACCTATAATGTGGAGTGTATGAAAAGATTATGTTGTAAAAGTGCAGGATACTTTTGCATGATCTGGTGAGCTTTGAGTGAATGAAAGTGACTGAGTGTGTTTCACTCAATACAGTACATAAGTCCCCCTGTATCCGCAGGGGATACATTCCAATACTTACTATGGATATCCAAAACCACAGATAGCAGCAAACCCTCTATATAAGTTGTTTTGAGTTTACATACACATCTATGACAAAATTTAATTGATAAATTAAGAACAATAAGTGGAGAATTAGCACTTTTTCACTGATGCAAAGCACTTCACAGCTTCTCTGATGCATTGAAGAACTGCCACCATTGCTACTTTTGCACTCTGTGGTCATTATTAAACAAAATTAAGGGTTATTTTTGGGCCATGGTAAGCCGCATATAATTGAAACCATGGAAACTGAATCTGCGGATACAGGGGTTCTACTGTATCATTTATATGGCTTCCAACTTGCTGGTTTTGTTTGATCAGCACTTCATTAGATAATGTGAAAAAATGAAAGTGTAAAACAAAGTGATCATAAAATATGATCATTCAGCATTATTAAAAATCTAACACACACCCACTACCCCCACTGAAGGTGCTGAATACAATAATCTACCACAATATGTTACATCGTGCCCTATTTTAAAGAGAATTTAAATAACATTAAGATATCACCTTCATTTTTTATTTTTTAAGAATCATATCCATGTAAGCCTCAGAGAGCAAGTCTTCCTTCTCAATTCCAAGCTGTTGTTGGAGATCAGTGGCAATTTTCTCTCCATCCTCAACAGTCTGATCCTCACGCAGCATAACCTGTCAACACAAACAAGCTAAATGTGACATCATTTATAATTTAAGCACACAGTTACACGATGATTATAAAGTGTAATGAGCACTTGTCAATGTTTAAAGAAAATCCAGAAAAAGGTTAAGAAAACACATGGATTTTGTCTGTACATTTTGTTCTTCAACCAAGGTCCTCATCAACTGAAAGAGACCTCAGCCATGTGACCATGTTGGGAGTTATATGGCAAAAACTTCCAGTCTCCAAGTTTTCCATAAAAGTGTTAGCCAGAACTACACTCAGATGCTTTCCTAGTAGTAAGCCAAAATACTGGTTTTCATATCTAAATAAGTTGAAGTTAACACAACTCACTGTGATTTACGTTCTCCATTACATATACTACTGAGACCTCATTGTTCATTTCAATCATTTGGAGAGACAAAGGTCCCAGGACCAAAAAATATCCATTAAAACATGTCTGACAGTGTAAATACTTCGTGTCCTCTAACCCATACTATTAGTTTCATTATACTGTACCTTCTACCTAATAACATGGTAGTCAACATACAGTATCAGCATGGAGTTTGGCCTGCACAACTTACCTCAAGTTCCATGAAGTCTCCCAGACCATAAACGGTGTCAACATGGACTCTGGTTTGATCAACCATGTATAAGGTTCGTGTCTTCTTCACTACACCCTTCGTCCCGAGACAGCGCCTCAGTAACGTACACAGATCTCCACTCAGTTCTCCAACTTTTCCGGAGACCTGTAATCACACACAATGCTGATTAGCATAAAAAATTATTCACAAATAGAACTAGTCATTCTGTACTAATTTTGGGTCACTGAATATGGAAGTTATGCTTAAAATTGCAATTGATAACAATATTTGTGGGCGAGGGTCTTGGATATCCAGCAAGCATGTGTGAGCATGTTAGATAGGAGTGAATGGAGACGAATAGTTTTTGGGACCTGATGAGCTGTTGGAGTGTGAGCAGGGTAACATTTTGTGAAGGGATTCAGGGAAACCAGTTAATTGATTTAGTTGGACTTGAGTCCTGGAAATGGGAAGTACAATGCCTGCACTTTAAAGGAGGGGTCTGGGATAGTGACAGTTGGGAGGGACTTATTCTCAGCTGTCGTATCTGAGCGCCTCTGCAAAGACAGTGATTATGTATGAGTGAGGTGAAAGTGTTGAATGATGATGAAAGTATTTTCTTTTTGGGGATTTTCTTTCTTTTTGGGTCACCCTGCCTTGGTGGGAGACCCCTGACTTGTTGAAAAAAAAAAAATTGCTCAGGGTAGTTGCTGGTAACTTTGACCCAGAAATGCAGGATAAAGAAACCATACAGGGTAAAGGACTTGATTCAAACCCACAATGCATAATTGCTGAAATCATACATACAGTTTCTCATAGCCACAATGCATGATTATTTAAAAAAAATGCATACACTTTCTTTTAGCCAATCAATTGTTATTATGGTCATATTAATTTTCAGCATCCCCAAAACCATAAAGTGAAATATCTTTTTTCTCCAAAATGCATTTTTTTTTTTTTAAATTTGTAAACCAGTGTCATTAAAATTTTTTATTTACAGTGGACCCCAGAGTAACGAACAAAATTCATTCCAGAAACCTGCTCAAGTGCCATTACCGAACAAATTTACTCTCTTAACCCTTTAACTGTCCACACGTAGATCTACGTTCACTCGCGCACTGCTCCGAATATTTAAAAAAAAAAAAATCATTTTTTTTAAATGAAGAGCGCATTTTTATAAACAGGATAGGCTAAAAAAAAAAATTTAGGGCCAGTACTTACCGAGATATAAGCCCGACAAGTTGGTGCTGGATGCTCACCTGACGGCACCATCAAGTCCTGCCGCTTGCAGAAGTAATGCCGATATACTTTTTTTTCTAGTTTTTATTTTAATTTATACAATTTTTATGTGCTGGTAATTACAATTTATAATAGTTCTTGTGATTTCATAGCCAATCTTTGTTCTAACACTAATATTAGGTACTGAAATAGTACTCAAATAATCACAATGACACCAACAGGTGAACAATTTCACCTGCCATGGTCATTTACTATTGTCTATAAATATATAAAAAGTATTTATAGGTCCCAGCAATGTTTTAGACATCCTGGATTATATATGAAACTCCTTGAAGAATGGTGTGTTGACAATTGTCAGATAACTACTGATAAGGCAGTGACATTGATGAATGAATGTGTGCAAGGAACCCTTGCTTTGTTTTCACTGTCTGTATCTATCTGTCTGCCTATCTATCTGTCTGTCTATCTATCTGTCTGTCTATCTATCTGTCTGTATATCTATCTGTCTATATATCTGTGTATCTATCTGTCTAGCTCGGCTTATCTGTCTTTGTTTGCCTGCCTATGTGTGCCTGGAGTATAATATGAAACTCCTTGACGAATGGTGTTATGACAAGTGTCAGATAACACTGACAGCCCAATGACATTGATGAATGAATGTGCGCAGGGAACCCTCGCTTTGTTTTCACTGTCTATCTGTCTATCTATCTGTCCATCTGTCTATCTGTCTATGTCTCTGTCTAGCTCTGCTTATCTGTCTTTCTGTCTGCCTGTGTGTGCCTGGAGTATATGAAACTCCTTGAAGAATGGTGTTATGACAAGTGTCAGATAACACTGACAGCCCAATGACATTGATGAATGGGAGCAGGGAACCCTCTCCGTGTTTCCACTGTCTATCTGTCTGTCTGTCTAGCTCTGCTTATCTGTCTTTCCGTCTGCCTGTGTGTGTATCTTTCCATCTGCCTGTGTGTGTGTGTGTCTTTCCGTCTGCTTGTCTCAGTCTGAGTGCGGCTCGTAAGCCAACAGGTATTATACACGATGCAGAAGTGACAATGCGTATTACTTGCCAGTCATGGTATTATGTCTTATATCTACAAACATTGTATAGTACTTTGCCTGGAATTTTTGGGTTATCCTGGGTAATTTACACTATGTATAATAACTGTACTTATGTGTACATGTGAGAGAGAGACAGAGAGAGAGAGATATTACAGATATATATAGATAGACAGAGATATAGACAGATACAGAGATATAGACAGATAGATATAGACAGATATAGACAGAGATATAGACAGATATAGACACAGAGACAGCCAAAGCCAGCCTGCCGAATATATAAGAACATAAAAAAAGAAGGAACACTGCAGAAGGCCTACTGGCCCATGCAAAGCAAGTCCATGTCACCCCCCAGCTTAGACCAATGACCCACCTAGTCAGGTCACATCCTCTGAAGGAAGGAGCACAGAATCAGACCTAGTAGCACAAGCTAGTCAGGTCCAACTCATACCCACCCACAACCACTCATGTATTTATCGAACCTATTTTTACTTTCCTCTTATAAGGGGAGTGTTAATGCGACATGACATCATTGAAACCATGGTGTTTGCCACATTATTTGCTCTAGCTGGCACTCAATTGAACTAGTGCTCCCCCAAGGTACTAAGTAGTCCCAGATTTTTTTAATACTGTGCACACTGAGGGCGCAGACCCATTCTCTCATGTCTAGGCGACTCAGGCCTATTGCACTAAATTTGAAGGAATGAAAAATAAAACGTAGATCTACGTTCGGAGCAGTACGCGTACAAACGTATATCTACGTTTGGACAGTTAAAGGGTTAAGAAATAATGTCACGTCAGTTAGTCCATTTCAGACCCCCAAAAATACACTTACAAAATCACTTACAATATTATACAGTTACTTTTTGGTGATGATACTGTGCTTATGGGAGATTCTAAAGAAAAGTTGCAAAGGTTAGTGGACGAGTTTGGGAGGGTGTGTAAAGGTAGAAAGTTGAAAGTGAACATAGATAAGAGTAAGGTGATGAGGGTATCAAACGATTTAAATAAAGAAAAATTGGATATCACATTGGAGAGAGGGATTATGGAAGAAGTAAATGTTTTCAGATATTTGGGAGTTGACGTGTCAGCGGATGGGTTTATGAAGGATGAGGTTAACCATAGAATTGATGAAGGAAAAAAGGTGAGTGGTGCGTTGAGGTATCTGTGGAGACAAAAAATGTTATCCATGGAGGCAAAGAAGGGAATGTACGAAAGTATAGTGGTACCAACACTCTTATATGGGTGTGAAGCATGGGTTGCAAATGCTGCAGCGAGGAGGCGGCTGGAGGCAGTGGAGATGTCCTGTCTAAGGGCAATGTGTGGTGTAAATATTATGCAGAAAATTCAGTGTGGAAATTAGGAGAAGGTGTGGAGTTACTAAAAGTATTTGTCAGAGGGCTGAAGAGGGGTTGTTGAGGTGGTTTGGTCATTTAGAGAGAATGGATCAAAGTAGAATGACTTGGAGAGCATATAAATCTGTAGGGGAAGGAAGGCGGGGTAGGGGTCGTCCTTGAAAGGTTGGAGGGAGTGGTAAAGGAGGTTTTGTTGGCGAGGGGCTTGGACTTCCAGCAAGCATGTGTGAGCGTGTTAGATAGGAGTGAATGGAGACGAATGGTTTTTGGGACCTGACGAGCTGTTGGAGTGTGAGCAGGGTAACATTTTGTGAAGGGATTCAGGGAAACCAGTTAATTGATTTAGTTGGACTTGAGTCCTGGAAATGGGAAGTACAATGCCTGCACTTTAAAGGAGGGGTCTGGGATAGTGACAGCTGGGAGGGACTATTTCTCAGCTGTCGTATCTGAGCGCCTCTGCAAAGACAGTGATTATGTATGAGTGTGGTGAAAGTGTTGAATGATGATGAAAGTATTTTCTTTTTGGGGATTTTCTTTTTTTTTTTGGTCACTCTGCCTCGGTGGAAGACGGCCGACTTGTTGAAAAAAAAAATTGTACGATTTTCGGGGTGTTCGTAACTCGGGGTCCACTGTATAACCAATCCACTATTATCCATGGAGGCAAAGAAGGAAATGTATGAGAGTATAGTGGTACCAACACTCTTATATTGGTGTGAAGCTTGAGTTGTGAATGTTGCAGCAAGGAGGAGGCTGGAGGCTGTGGAGATGTCGTGTCTAAGGGCGATGTGTGGTGTAAATATTAAGCAGAGAATTCACTGTGTGGAAATTAGGAGGAGGTGTGGAGTTACTATAAATATTATTCAGAGGGCTGAAGAGGGGTTATTGAGGTGGTTTGGTCATTTAGAGAGGATGGAGCAAAACAAGTTGACTTGGAGGGTGTATAAATCTGTACTGGAGGGAAGGAGGGGCAGAGGTCATCCTAGGAAAGGATGGAGGGAGGTTGTTTGAAAGAGGTTTTGTGTGGAAGGGGCCTGGACATGCAGCAGGCATGTGTGAGCATGTTAGATAGAAGTGAATGGAGACAAATTGTTTTTGGGACCTGACGAGCTGTTGGAGTGTGAATAGGGTAATATTTTGTGAATGGATTCAGGGAAGCCAGTTAGCAAGACTTGAGTCCTGGAAGTGGGAAGTACAATGCCTGCACTTTAAAGGAGGGGTTTGGGATATTGGCTGTTTGGAGTGACATCTAAACTGTCATATCTGGGCACCTCTGCAGAGTGATTATCCGTGAATGATGGTGAAAGTGTTTCTTTCTTTTTTGGGTCACCCTGCCTCAGTGGGAGACGGCCGATGTGTTATAAAAAAAAAAAAAAACACTATTTTCCCAAAATTAAGGCATAGAATGACTGCAAACAGTAATACATAAAAAAATCTACAGTAAACAAAATGGAATGCTATACATATATGAAATGAAATAAATCGACTGTTTGATCGGCACTCAACCAAACAAACACACCCTGCCAGAGCTTCTGCCAGAGCTTCGCTGTAAACTATTTCGTGTTTCTTCGCATTTTTTTGTGTTTTTTATATTATTTTTATAAATAAGTCACTAGAAGATTAGTGATAACAGCCAACCAAAAAGAAAATTGATTTGAAAAAATTTGTTCGGTACTCAAACAGATCGGCACTCGAACAGCCCTCTGGAACAAATTAAGTTCGAGTACTAAGGTTCCACTGTATATTATTATAAATGATAAGTCTACCTGATGTACACAACAAATGTACTTTACACACACAACCCTCACATATAAAAAGAGAGGAGCTTACGACGATGTTTCGGTCCGACTTGGACCATTTACAAAGTCACACTAACACATTGGACAGGTAAAAGGGGTATTTATAGGCAGGCAGACAGGGGAGGGCACAAGAAAGTGGTGGAGGGGTAATAATGAAGGTAGTAGTGGAAGTGGTAGTAGTAGTAGTGGAGGCAGTCATATTCTAGGAAAGGAGCACTGCAATGAAGCTGGTGGCCCGCATAGGGTAGGGACAATAACACAAGAGGGGAAAAAAATAAAATAAAATAAAGAAGGACAAATACAAGGCAAAAGAAAAGAAAGAAAACCCAGAGAAGAAAGAGGAGAAGGGGGAAGAGATAGAAGAGGAAGGAATCAGGTTAAGTCATGGGTGTTCTGAAGTTTGGAGCATTTAATAATGTAATGGGAGAGGAAAGCATCTACAGAGACAAAGACAGGGCTAAGATTTATACAGGGAAAGTTGTGTATGAGGAAGGATTCAACCAGGCAGCGACTGTGAAAGTTGGACGTAGGGTAGACAGTTTTAGCAGAAGATGAATCAATAGGATGACTGTGATCTTTGACATGACAGAAAAGAGCATTATTAGTGTCGGCAAGCCTAATACTATTTTTGTGCTCCCTAAGTCTGTCAGAAAGAGATTGGCCAGTTTCTCCAAAGTACTGAAGAGGACAGGAGGAGCAAGAAATAGCGTAGACACTAGGAGAATCTATAGCGGGAGGGGAGGTATGAACTAGATTAGTGCGAAGTGTTAGTCTGGCGAAAGGTAAGTTTGATGTCTAAGGAACGGAGAGAGTTGTTGAGATTGGAGAGACCAGAGATGTAGGGAAGGCAGAGGACAGGAGAGTTCCCGGAGTAGAGGGTTTAGAAGAGAAGAAAGGTTAATAGAGAAGATGTGAAGGTAGGAAATCGATTCTCTGTTCTCCAGGACGAGTGTACTTCAGTGGTCAGTGAGGTTAAAGGTACCACTGACTCCCCTGCTAATCAGGGTAAGAATATTCTGATTGTGGGAGACTCTCAGGTAAGATATATGGACAGTGCTTTTTGTAACAGAGACAGGAAGGTCAGACAGAGGGTGTGCCTCCCAGGAGCTGGTGTTGGTGACATAGTCAGCAAGTTGGATAATATTATGTCAGGTAATGGGAACAAGCCTATTATCTGTCTTAGTGCTGGTGGTAATGACATTGGGAAGGGCAGAAGACAGGAGCTACTGGATAAGTATAGGTCAGCCATGGAAGTAGTTAGGTCTAAGGGAGGGATCCCAATCATATGTAGCATTTTGCCTAGAAAGGGAGTGGGCAATGAATGGATGTCTAGGGCAATTGGTATAAATTGCTGGCTAGACAGGTATTGCAAGGAACTTGCAATTCCCTTCATTGATAACTGGGACAAATTCTATGGCAAACGTGATATGTATGCAAGGGATGGGGGTTCATCTCTCTGGGGCTGGAG
Organism: Cherax destructor; assembly: GCA_009830355.1. Taxonomy (NCBI): domain Eukaryota; kingdom Metazoa; phylum Arthropoda; class Malacostraca; order Decapoda; family Parastacidae; genus Cherax; species Cherax destructor. The sequence goes on along the minus strand of WNWK01008205.1, from coordinate 61,881 downwards.
TGGTTGCATTAGCCGATTCGATTGAGGGGGTCATTGGAGACTTGTCTAGGACTTTAAACTAATAGATTATAGAGGTATGGGTGTTTGTGGGAAACAATCAGGCTGTAGTATTAGGGTTGGAAACAGCAGATATTACCAGGATACCCCAGGGATATGTTTAAAAGATAAGATTCAAAATACAGTTGCTTGTAAAGGCAAAGCAATTGATCAACAAACAAAGCGAGATAGTAGAGGGCAACGTGTGACTAGCTCCCTTAAGGTTTACTATACAAATAGTAGGAGTCTAAGAAATAAGATAGATGAGCTAAGATTACTTGCAAGTGCAGGTAATATAGATATTATTGCTATAACAGAGACCTGGTTCAACCTGAAAGATAGAGAAATGCCTTCCGAGTGCAACATTCAGGGTTACAAACTATTCCACACTGATACGGTCAACAGGAAGGGTGGTGGAGTGGCGATGTATGTCAGAGATAATTTAAATTGTTGTTAGACAAGATATGAGATTAGAAACAGTGGACACAGAATCTGTTTGGCTAGAGTTTCTCGAGGGTTGTGAAAAATTTATTTTGGGTGTGATTTACAGGCCCCCAAGTCTGGATAGGGAGTGCAGTAAGCTGCTATGGGACAAAATTCATAAGGCATCTAGATATGAAAATGTTGTGTTAATAGATTTTAACTTTAGACAAATTGATTGGAACAATGTGACAGGTAATCTTGAGTCTAGTGACTTTCTTGATACGGTTCAGGATTGTTTTTTAAAATAGTTTGTGACAGAACCAACTAGAGGTAGCAACTTGCTTGATTTGGTTCTTGCTAACAAAGAATCACTAATTAATAATCTTGAGGTTAATGAAGAGCTTGGGGAAAGCGATCACAAATCACTTAGTTTTAATATATCATGGAATTACCCAGGTAACTGCAATCAAGTCTCTGTTCCAGACTTTCGTGTAGCTGACTTCATGGGGCTGAGAAATTACCTAGGTGGGCTAAATTGGGATGACTTGACTATGGGTCAGGTAGGTGGTTTTGGTTGCCAATATGACGTTTTCCTGAGCATAGTTCTAGCTGCCCAGACAACTTTTGTTCCAAGTAGGGAAATTAGATCTAACAAAAATTATCCTAAATGGATGAACAATAGATTAAAACATCTCATTGGTCGAAAGAGAGGCATATATAGGCATATCAAAAGAGGGGATGGTCAGATAAGAAATCAATATTTTCAATTAACCCTTTGGGGGTCGACAGGCCTTCTCAGGAAAGTGTTCCTGGGGTCGAAATTTTTTTGGAAAAAAAAAAATTAATTTTTTCTTATGAAATGATAGAGAATCTTTTTCCGATCATAACGCCACCAAAATTATGAAATTTGATCGAAAACTAACGGAATTATGCTTTCGCGAAGTTAGCGGTAGCCATGACACTTACGCATCGGCGATTTTGCCCACTTTGAGCCCTATTTTCAACAAATTCCAATGTTTCAGTCTCCTAAAATTATAGTTATTTCACTAGAACTCCATTTCTTCTATCGATTGAGTACAAGAAAACGCCTATTTACCAATTTCATCTACCCAAAATAGTGGTCAGAAAATGGCAATTTTCCAATTTCACACAAATTTCAAACGATGCCAATTTCAAAATAGGGTCCAGAGTAAACAAGGCAGACATTCCTGGCACTAAAATAACATGTTATCTGTTCATTAGTCACGTCTCCAGGCCCCTGTTCCATTACTTTTGCTTTTCATTTTGAATTTTTATTCTCACAAAAATAGAAGATTTTCTGTTATGTATACAACTGCATCATTGTAAAAATGGTATAAATAATATCAGAGCACTTGTGCATGAATATAAGACTCGCCAGTTGATGTGTATTGGAGGCATGGTGTGATTTGTTTACTCTTGAACATCGTCAAAAATCGAACATTTTCGCTACTTTGAGCTCAATTTCAAGGTACTTGTCATTGTCATACCAATCAAAATCATCTCTATTTCTGTAATATATCTTCCATTCTATCAAATGAGACCAAGAAAACGAGAATACATCAATAAAAACCATACGAAAATCGACTGCAAAGTCGCTGTTTTAATCGAAAAAAACGGTCAGAGTTTTTTTTCTCTCATTATGCAGTGTGTACTGAAGGATTTTTTTTATACTGCGCACACTGACCACACAGACCCATTCTTTCATATGTATGCCTACCAGACGTTTTCTGCTTAAATTGAGGCCGCTAGAATTTGGGCGTACTAGTACGGCACCAACCCCTGCTCGTAAAACGTACTAGTACGGCACCGACCCCCAAAGGGTTTTAAAGAGAGAAATAAAAAAAGGAAAAAGAAAAGCAAAATGGGATTATGAGGCTAAGGTCGCAAGGGATTCGAAGACTAACCCAAAAGGGTTCTTTCAGGTATACAGCAGTAAGATTAGAGACAAGATAGGCCCACTTAAGAGTAACTCAGGACAGATTACGGACAGTGATATGGATATGTGTGAAATTTTCAATACTTACTTCCTCTTAGTTTTTACTCAGGAAGATACTAGCGGAATTCCAGAAATAATAAATTAAGTAGAACAGGAAGATAATAGACTATGCTCGATTGGGGTAACTAGTGACATGGTCCTCAGACAAATAGAGAAATTAAAACCGAACAAATCCCCAGGCCCTAATGAACTGTTTGCAAGAGTTTTAAAGGAATGTAAAGAGAACCTTAGCAAACCTTTGGCAAATCTTTTCAATATATCACTACAAACTGGCATAGTGCCAGACAAGTGGAAAAGGGCAAATGTAATACCTATTTACAAGGCAGGTGACAGGTCCTTAGCTTCGAACTATAGACCAATAAGCCTCAGAGAGGGCATATCTTTAACCGAAACAATCGTTAACCGAATCAATTTTCCCCATGAGAAATAATGGAAATAAAATTAATCCGTCCAAGACTTTCAAAAGTAGTAAAATAAAATATTTTTTAGAACTTTTTGACATTAAATAATACACAATTTAATGAACAATAAATAAATACACATAAATATAGTACAATAACATGTCACTTACATTTATTGAAGAGTTGTTGATGTGTGGAGGACGGGAGGAGGGGAAAGGATGGAGTATAGTATGCTAGTGTTTGAAGGGGAATCCCTTCCATTAACACTGCAGGTGGCAAGTTCTTTTCTGGGGTTACTGGCCTTTTCTTTAATGTCACACTCCCTGCATGAATGGTACACTTCCTGCATGCCTGCTACACTCCCTGCATGCCTGCTACACCCCTGCATGCCTGCTACACTCCCTGCATGCCTGCTACACTCCCTGCATGCCTGCTACACTCCCTGCATGCCTGCTACACTCCCTGCATGCCTGCTACACTCCCTGCATGCCTGCTACACTCCCTGCATACCTGCACACTCCCTATATGCCTGCTACACTCCCTGCATGCCTGCTATACTCCCTGCATGCCTGTTACACTCCCTGCATGCCTGCTACACTCCCTGCATGCCTGCTACACTCCCTGCATAAATGCTACACTCCCTGCATGCCTGCTACACTCCCTGCATGCCTGCTACACTCCCTGCATAAATGCTACACTCCCTGCATGCCTGCTACACTCCCTGCATGAATGCTACACTCCCTGCATGAATGCTACACTCTTTATCACAGGGCTGGCACTAGGAGCTTTCTTTGGACCCATGGTAGCTTATTTAGCAGTTGCAAGCACTAAAAACAGTGGAATAATGACAATATACTGGTATGAATGCGTGGGTGTGGGTGGGTGGTCGCTCTCGCTTGTAAACAATAGCACACTGACACTCCCTGGAGTGCGCGCTCAGCTGGGCGCCACGCGGACACGTCCGGTACGAATGTCGTTACCCAAAGCAAACATCGTTAACCGCAATCATTTTTTTTACGTTATAAATATCGTTACCCGAAACTTTCGTTAACTGACAGCATCGTTAACCGAGGTATGACTGTAGTTGGTAAATTTATGGAGTCAATAACTGCCAAGGCAATTCGTAGCCATCTTGAAAAGCATAAATTGATTAATGAATCTCAACACGGTTTTACAAAGGGGCATTCCTGTCTTACGAATTTGCTAACTTTTTTCACTAAGGTGTTTGAGAAGATAGATCATGGTAATGAATATGATATTGTGTATATGGACTTCAGTAATGCTTTCGATAAAGTTCCACATCAGAGGCTACTGAGGAAACTTAAGGCACATGGAATAGGAGGAAAATTTTTTTCCTGGGTAGAGGCATGGTTGACAAATAGGCGGCAGAGAGTTTGCATAAATGGAGAGAAATCAGAATGGGGGCACGTCTCAAGTGGTGTTCCACAGGGGTCAGTTTTGGGCCCCCTGTTGTTTACAATTTACATAAACGACATAGATGAGGGAATAAATATCAACATAAGTAAATTTGCTGATGACACCAAAATAGGTCTTCCAATTCATTCAAATGAGGACATTAGAGCACTCCAGGATGATTTGAATAGACTGATGCAGTGGTCGGAGAAGTGGTAGATGCAGTTTAATGTAAACAAATGCAAAGTTCTAAATGTTGGGCAGGACAATAACCATGCCACATATAAAGTGAATAATGTAGATCTTATTACTTGTGATTGCAAGAAGGATTTAGAAGTTCTGGTTAGTAGTAATCTGAAGCCAAGACAACAGTGCATAAGTGTTCGCAATAAAGCTAACAGAATCCTTGGCTTCATATCAAGAAGTATAAATAATAGAAGTCCTCAGGTTGTTCTTCAACTCTATATATCTTTGGTTAGGCCTCATTTAGATTATGCTGCACAGTTTTAGTCACCGTATTACAGAATGGATATAAATGCACTGGAAAACGTACAGAGGAGGATGACAAAGTTGATCCCATGTATCAGAAATCTTCCCTATGAGGATAGACTGAGGGCCCTGAATCTGCACTCTCTAGAAAGGTGTAGAATTAGGGGAAATATGATTGAGGTGTATAAGTGGAAAACAGGAATAAATAAAGGGGATGTAAATAGCATGCTGAAAATATCCAGCCAAGACAGGACTCGCAGCAATGGTTTCAAGTTGGAAAACTTCAGATTCAGGAAGGATATAGGAAAGCACTGGTTTGGTAATAGAGTTGTGGATGAGTGGAACAAACTCCCGAGTACCGTCATAGATGCTAAGACGTTGTGTAGTTTTAAAAATAGGTTAGATAAATACATGAGTGGGTGTGGGTGGGTGTGAGTTTGGACCTGACTAGCTTGTACTACCAGGTCAGTTGCCGTACTAATTCCTTAAGTGGTAGTGACCTGACTACCTAGAGACGGTAGCTCCAGGTGGTCGGCTAGATAATTATATGAGTGGGTGCGGTTGGGTATGAGTTGGTCCTGACTAGCTTGTGCTACTAGGTCAGATGCAGTGCTCCTTCCTTAAGTGAATGTAACCTGACCTGGCTGGGTCGGGGCATTGGCTTAAGCCTGTTGGAGACTTGGACCTGCCTTGCATGGGCCAGTAGGCCTGCTGCAGTGTTCCTGCTTTCTTATGTTCTTATGTTTATCACGAGAGAAAGCAGAGTCTATGAAATGGGAAGGGTAGCCAAGGCTTGCCGACACTAATAATGCTCTTTTCTGTCATGTCAGAGATCACAGTCATCCTATTGATTGTTCTTCTGCTAAAACTGTCTACCCTACGTCCAACTTTCACAGTCGCCGCCTGGTTGAATCCTCCCTTATACACAACTTTCCCTGTATGAATCTTAGCCCTGGCTTTGTCTCTGTAGATGCTTTCCTCTCCCATTACATTGTTAAATGCTCCAAACTTCAGAACACCCGTGACTTAACCTGATTCCTTCCTCTTCTATCCCTTCCCCCTTCTCCTCTTTCTCCTTTCTCCACTTCCACTACTACCTTCATTATTACCCCTCCACCACTTTCTTGTGCCTTTCCCTGTCTGCCTACCTATAAATACCCCTTTTACCTGTCCATTGTGTTAGTGTGACTTTGTAAATGGTCCAAGTTGGACCAAAACGTCGTCGTAAGCTCCTCTCTTTTTATATGTGCGGGTTGCGTGTGTACTGTTCCAGTCACGGTATTGTGCCTTTTTTGTTATAAATGTACTAAGACTTATGGATCAGATGTAAGAAAAATTATGAAATTTTTTAAATTCCAATTTTTTTTTATAAACACATTGGCCATTTCCCATCAAAGCAGGGTGGCCCGAAAAAGAAAATCTTTCCTCATCATTCACTCCATCACTGTCTTGCCAGAGGCATGCTTACACTACAGTTATAAAACTGCAACATTAACACCCCTCCTTCAGAGTGCCGGCACTGTACTTCCCATCTCCAGGAATCAAGTCCGGCCTACTGGTTTCCCTGAATCCCTTCATAAATGTTACCTTGCTTACACTCCAACAGCATATCAAGTCCTAAAAACCATTTGTCTCTATTTCCTCCTAACACACTCATGCACGCTTGCTGGAAGTCCAAGCCCTTCACACACAAAACCTTCTTTTCCCCTCCCTTCAACCTTTCCTAGGCTGACCCCTACCCCGTTCTCCCTCCACTACAGATTTATACACTCTCAAAGTCATTCTATTTTGTTCCATCCTCTCTACATGTCCAAACCATCTCCCTTCATGGCAGTGCTAAGTGGAGGGGCCATACAGCACCTAGGAAATGGGAGATAATCAAGTTTGATCCAGGGAGGGGAAGGATAGCTTCACCCTGTCTTGGTGGGAGACGGCCGGTGAGTTAAAAAAGTTACCTTAACATAATCACTGGAGTGAAGTAAACAGTTACCTTGGCATAATCACTGCACTTTGGGCCATCCTGGTCTGGTCTCTCATAATATATCAGCTCTTCCATTTCATCCTGTAAACACCATTTTAAGGCATCACTAAGAACACTTACCATAATTTGAAAATGAGAATTTTCTAAATTACGGGGACAAAAGTGTAAAAACAGAACATTCATGATTATTTCTCTTTCTTATTACTGTGAATATAATATATTATGTGAAACACTAAATCTAGGTGGAACATTTAGAACAAGGAGAGATAGAGACTGAAGCTTTTATTCAATAATAATAAACTTTGCTCTAACAAACTTTTGTAAAATGATGAACTCCTCTGTGAATAGTTTATTTCCAAAAAGAATTTCATTCTTAATATATACACATACAGTAATGCATGACTAACCAACCTTTATGACCCGGAGTTTTAATCTTCCATTTGGTGAATTGAAGAACGTGTCTTCCTGGTGGAGCACTTGCCCCTTACTACCAGACAGTTGAGCCACTCGCTTGTGCAACTTTGCCACATCTCGTACCAGGGCTTTGATTTCGACATTGCGTGGCATTCTAAATCTTCAGTGCTCTGAAAGATAATGAAATACTAAGGACAAAAAATAATAATAATAATAATCATGCTTTATTTCAGCATGATACAATGTTTGTACAAAGATGAATGACATTGAGGTGTGCATGCAGAAAGTCCCTTAATACATAAGAACATAAGAAAGGAGGAACACTGCAGCAGGCCTGTTGGCCCATTCTAGGCAGGTCCTTCACATTCCATCCCACCAACAGAATATTTGTTCAACCTAATTTTCAATGCTACCCAAAAATTTTTTTTTTTTTTTTTTTAGTAGTAACTGTATTTATGATTAAGACTTGAATTAATCAAAGGTAAAAGCCTTATACTATTTAAAATATATTGAAAAAATATACTAATATTGTCTAATATAACAGAATTGTTAAGAATGATTCCTGATTGCTACGTGGAAACTCTTGAATCTACGTGTCTTGGTCATCAATCTTGGGAGCCAAGAAGTATTGTATCTGGCCAATGTCGCCAATAGAATACTCAACAACTAAAGGGACATCCGGTGACATTGAAAGTGAAACTTGAGGTGATAGTGGAGTGGCCTTTGTGAACATGTTGAGATAACGACAAGCAAAGGTTAAAGTGACAGGCTCCTGCACAGAGCATTTCAGGCAAACTTAAGACTAACTTAAGATTAATAATGCAATGACAGTCTGAGTAATTTTATACATACAGTCTCCTAGGTGAGTGTAAATACAGTATAGTATGTTGCTTCACTTAGCATTGATATTCACAAAGATGTGGATGAAGCATTAAAATTCTAAGAGTATTAAGAGCACATGCTAAATCAAGAGGTATAAATGCCTATCTAATATAATATATGGGAACTGAAGGAAAACTGAAGCAAGAAGAACAGGGACAAAATTGAAAGAAAATAAGTTTCAGAATTTGTTTGACATAGTACAGTGGTACCTCGGTTAACAATATTTTTTCATTCAAGAATGCTGTTCAAGTGTCATTACCAAACGAATTTATCCCCATAAGGAATAATGTAAAATAGACTAGTCCTTTTAGACCCTCAAAAATACACTTACAAAAGCATTTAAAAAAATAAACTTACATAAAAGGGCTAGTTTGGGGACCATCGTTAACCGAGGTACCACTGTATATTGATGTCAGGATCACATTAAGGTAAGGAGGTGTTTTTTAACAGTAGCTTTTGAAGTGGATGGCAGACAGAGGACAAGAGTTCCAGATTTTAAGGCCTTTTATGTGTACTATTGAGTTTTTACACAGGTTGAATCGGACACACAGAATATCAGAGAGATTTTGTCTGCTATTATGCCTATAAGTTCTGTTGTAGCTATTAAGAAAGAGTTTCAAAGCAGGATTAATATTTGAATTGATTGTCCTGTATACTGTATATGTATAGTATGCACAGTAGTATTATAAATAATAATAATATAATAATACAAGTGAATGTATTATAAATAATAATAATATAATAACATAAGTGAATGTATTATAAATAATAATTATTTTTATTATTTTTATTAACACATCGGCCGATTCCCACCAAGGCAGGGTGGCCCGAAAAAGAAAAACTTTCATCATCATTCACTCCATCACTGTCTTGCCAGAAGGGTGCTTTACACTACAGTTATAAAACTGCAACATTAACACCCCTCCTTTAGAGTGCCGGCACTGTACTTCCCATCTCCAGAACTCAAGTCCGGCCTGCCGGTTTCCCTGAATCCCTTCATAAATGTTACTTTGCTCACACTCCAACAGCACGTCAAGTATTAAAACCATATGCCTCCATTCACTCCTATCAAATACGCTCACACATGCTTGCTGGAAGTCCAAGCCCTCGCACACAAAACTTCCTTTACCCCTCCCTCCAACCTTTCCTAGGTCGACCCCTACCCGCCTTCCCTCCACTACAGATTTATACACTCTCGAAGTCACTCTGTCTCGTTCCATTCTCTCTACATGTCCAAACCACCTCAACAACCCCTCCTCAGCTCTCTGGACAATCGTTTTGGTAATCCCGCACCTCCTCCTAATTTCCAAACTCCGAATTCTCTGCATTATATTCACACCACACAATGACCTCAGACATGACATCTCCACTGCCTCCAGCCTTCTCCTCATTGCAACATTCATCACCCATGCTTCACACCCATATAAGAGCGTTGGTATAACTATACTCTCATACATTCCCTCTTTACTTCCATGGACAAGGTTCTTTGTCTCCACAGACTCCGAAGTGCTCCACTCACCCTTTTCCCCTCATCAATTCTATGATTCACCTCATCCTTCATAGACCCATCCGCCGACATGTCCACTCCCAAATATCTGAATACATTCACCTCCTCCATACTCTCTCCCTCCAATCTGATATCCAATCTTTCGTCACCTATTCTTTTTGTTATCCTCATCACCTTACTCTTTCCTATATTCACTTTCAATTTTCTTCTTTTACACACCCTACCAAATTCATCCACCAACCTCTGCAGCTTCTCTTCAGAATCTCCCAAAAGCACAGTGTCATCAGCAAAAAGCAACTGTGACAACTCCCACTTTGTATTTGCTTCTTATCTTTTAGCCCAACACCTCTTGCCAAGACCCTCGCATTCACTTCTCTTACAACCCCATCTATAAATATATTGAACAACCACGGTGACATCACACATCCTTGTCTAAGGCCCACTTTTACTGGGAAATAGTCCCTTCCCTCCTACACACTCTAACCTGAGCCTCACTATCCTCATAAAAACTCTTCACTGCTTTCAGTAACCTTCCTCCTATTCCATACACCTGCAACATCTGCCACATTGCCCCCTATCTACCCTATCATACGCCTTTTCCAAATCCATAAATGCCACAAAAACATCTTTACCCTTATCCAAATACTGTTCACCTATATGTTTCACTGTAAACACTTGGTCTACACACCCCCTACCTTTCCTAAAGCCCCCTTGTTCATCTGCTATCCTGCTTTCTGTTTTACTCTTAATTCTTTCAATAATAACTCTACCATACACTTTACCAGGTACACTCAACAGACTTATTCCCCTATAATTTTTGCACTCTCTTTTGTCCCCTTTGCCTTTATCAAAGGAACAATACACGCTCTCTGCCAATCCCTAGGTACCTTACCCTCTTCCATACATTTATTAAATAATAGCACCAACCACTCCAAAATTATATCCCCACCTGCTTTTAACATTTCTATCTTTATCCCATCAATCCCAGCTGCCTTACCCCTTTCATTCTACCCACTGCCTCACAACTTCCCTACACCCACAACTGGCTCTTCCACACTCCTACAAGATGTTATTCCTCCTTGCCCTACACACGAAATCACAGCTTCCTGTCTTCATCAACATTTAACAAATCCTCAAAATATTCTCTCCATCTTCCCGATACCTCTAACTCTCCATTTAATAACTCTCCTCTCCTATTTTTAACTGTCAAATCCATTTGTTCTCTAGGCTTCCTCAACTTATTAATCTCATTCCAAAACTTTTTCTTATTTTCAACAAAATTTGCTGATAACATCTCACCCACTCTCTCATCTGCTCTCTTTTTACATTGCTTCACCACTCTTTTAACCTCTCTTTTTCTCTCCATATACTCTTCCCTCCTTGCATCACTTCTACTTTGTAAAAACCTCTCATATGCTAACTTTTTCTCCCTTACTACTCTCTTTACATCATCATTCCACCAATCGCTCCTCTTCCCTCCCGCACCCACTCGCCTGTAACCACAAACTTCTGCTGAACACTCTAACACTACATTTTTAAATCTACCCCATACATTTTCGACCCCATTGCCTACACTCTCACTAGCCCATCTATCCTCCAATAGTTGTTTATATCTTACCCTAACTGCCTCCTCTTTTAGTTTATAAACCTTCACCTCTCTTTTACTTACTGATTCTATTTTCCTTGTATCCCATCTACCTTTTACTCCCACTGTAGCTATAACTAAAAAGTGATCTGATATATCTGTAGCCCCTCTATAAACATGTACATCCTGAAGTCTACTCAACAGTCTTTTATCTACCAATACATAGTCCAACAAACTACTGTCATTACGCCCTACATCATATCTTGTATACTTATTTATCCTCTTTTTCTTAAAATATGTATTACCTATAACTAAACCCCTTTCTATACAAAGTTCAATCAAAGGGCTCCCATTATCATTTACACCTGGCACCCCAAACTTACCTACTACACCCTCTCTGCATGTTTCTCCCACTTTAGCATTTAGGTCCCCTACCACAATTACTCTCTCATTTGGTTCAAAAGTTCCTATACATTCGCTTAACATCTCCCAAAATCTCTCTCTCCTCTACACTCTCTCTTCTCCAGGTGCATACACGCTTATTATGACCCACTTTTCGCATCCGACCCTTATTTTAATCCACATAATCCTTGAATTTACACATTTATATTCCCTCTTTTCCTTCCATAACTGATCCTTCAACATTATTGCTACCCTTCCTTAGCTCTAACTCTCTCAGATACTCCTGACTTAATCCCATTTATTTCTCCCCACTGAAACTCGCCTACCCCTTCAGCTTTGTTTCGCTTAGGGCCAGGACATCCAACTTCTTTTCATTCATAACATCGGCAATCATCTCTTTCTTATCATCCGCACTACATCCACGCACATTCAGACAACCCAATTTTATAAAGTTTTTCTTCTTCTCGTTTTTAGTAGATTTGTACAGGAGAAGGGGTTACTAGCCCATTGCTCCAGGCATCTTAGTCGCCTCATACGACACGCATGGCTTACGGAGGAAAGATTCTTTCCACTTCCCCATGGACAATAGAGAAAATAAAAAGAACAAGAGCTATTAAGAAAAAGAAGAAAAACCTAGATGTGTGTATGTATATATATGCATGTGTATGCCAGTGTAGTGTGACCTAAAGTGTAAGTAGAAGTAGCTAGATATACCTGTTATCCAGCGTGTTTATGAGACAGAAAAAAAGACACCAGCAATCCTACCATCATGTAAAACAGTTTCAGGTTTCTGTTTCACAGTCACCTGGCAGGACGGTAGTACCTCCCTGGGTGGTTGCTGTCTACCAACCTACTACCTATAAATAATAATATAAGTGAATATTAAATACGTATAGTGAGTAGGTTTAATCTATTGAAGAGAATGGGAGTGTATTGCCTGGCACTAGACTGGGTAATATAGTTCATACAGCACGAGGCTGGTAGGCAATGCTATCGCCTCAAACACCGAGTGTCCATGGTTCAATACCCAGCCAAGTATACCTCTCACCCTACATTAAGGCTACAAATATTTTAAGGTAATTAATGAATGGACTGTATATGTATTTTATCACTCTGGGGAGCTTTAATTAAATGTCATAGTAGTAGTATATTACATGTGGGTGGGGTGGGGTGGGCTGACTTGGCTGGCTACCATACATCCCAAGCCTGACTTCCTAAAAATAAAACTCACCTCTCACCCTACATTAAGACTACAAATATTTTAAGGTAAGTAATGGGTGTACTCTGTGTGTATTTTATTTTTTATTGTTTTTAATGCCTAGTTCTATTGCTAATGTAATATATGTTAGCATAGACTTGTTATCTGGCATTTATATGCATTTATAAGTGGAAAAAATGGCATTCTGCTTTCCGTTGATGTCTGCTTTCTGGCAGTAGCATGAAACCTAACCTGCCGTATAAGTGGGGCCCTACTGTATGTAGAAACATCGGACGTGTTTCCTAATACCTGCTGTCCCTGTTCACTTAGCAGTAAGTAGATACCTGGGTGTTAGTTGACCGGTGTGGACTGCATCCTGGGAACAAGACTGAAGGACCCCAATGAAAATAAGACAGTAGTCTTTGATGATGCACTGACTGTCTTGAGTTATCCTGGATGGCTAACCTTCCAGGTTAAAAATCCAAACAAATCTTATCTTAAATTACCTAGGATCACCGTGGTTCAATCTTCGGTGTGGGTGGACACATTTGGATGTGTTTCCTTAAGACACCTACTGTTCCTGTTCACCTAGCAGTAAGCAGATACCTGCCCGAAATGCCTAGGCATGGTAGTGTCTTTCTTTGTAATTAATATTTTATAATATGTAAACCACACATTGTAAGCTTTGCAAGGAAATAAACATTTTTATTTCATTTTCATTGAGTGTTAGTCAACTGGTGTGGGTTGCATCCTGGAGTATACCTGGAGACAAAAATTGACCTAATTTGCCAAAAATGTTCTGCATAACTAGGGGCTTTCTATATAATATGTCATTGATGTCAGCTATGATCTGTATAAGTTGTATATGTACTTGTAGAAATAAATATTATTATTTCCATCATTGTTCTTTCCTAAAGTACAGGTGATGATGTATGGTAACTGGATCAGAGGACTAATGACGAGGATATAAATGTTCCAAGGGAGAATAACAAGAGAAATTTGTTAGTAAGAGCAGGGATGGAGGGAAAGAGAGGAGAGGAGAGGTAGATATTCCAGCAGACCAACACACAAGTTCTGAGGTTAGGACCATAATAATAATAATAATAATCTTTATTTCTACAAGCACATGTACAAGGTATACAGACAATAGCTGACATCAATGACGAACTATTGTATATAAAGCCCTTTGTTCTGCAGAGCACTTCAGGTAAATTAGGTTAGTTTTGTCGCCACGGCCTGGCCTGTGACCAGGCCGCGGGGGCATTGATCCCAGAAACCCTCTCCAGGTATACCCCAGGATGCGACCCACACCAGGCGACTAACACCCAGGTATCTATTTTACTGATAAATGAACAGGGACAACAGGTGTCTTAAGGAAACACATCGTAATATTTCTACCCGTACCGGGGGTCGAACCATGGACCTCAATCTGTGAGCTGAGTGCGCTAATAATTGAGCTACGGGACGCCAAACTATGGGGTCCCAGACCTCAAAATCATAGAATCATTTTATAATAATAAGCCATAGTATTAAAATTGTGCCACTGTTCATTTAACTACCCTATTTGGTGCACATATAACTGTAGTTAACTGCACATGAAATCTTAATAATCAAGGACCCCAATGGAAGTAAGTCACTGTGTCTGATTTTTTGGGTTATTCTAGGAACACATAAGTACAGTTATTATACATGTAAATTACCCACCAGGATAACCCAAAAAAAGTCAAAATGACTTTATTTCCATAAGTCTGTTTGAAAAAATAAGTCATAGTATTAAAATTGTACCATTGTTCATTTAGCTACCTTTATTATGATACATATAATTGTAGTTAACTACATTAGAAATCCTACTTAATAGTCTATATCTAAATCTTAAGTAACATTAAAGTATATTAGAATTAGTTTGTGTGAAATACATATACCAGAGACTGTTTTGTGCCCAGCAGTGTTTTATTACCTCTAAATTACTTTATCTTTCTACAACATACAAAGAAATAAAATTCTGAATTTAAAAACAATTTGAATTTGAGGACATTTGACGACTATGGTCACTAAGTTGTTTCTTTCTTGTCCACTTCCTTACAGGTTTAGCGCTTAATTTGACTGTTTGCTGGCACTGTCTTCCTTTATATTCACTGTCTTTATTGTTTACCAGCGCTGCGTCATTGTTTACCAGCGCTGCGTCATTGTTTGCGCACACAACATAATATATCCAAAACTCTCCATTGACAACTATAATATAACTCAGAGACATAATATTAAGCCATAAAATTCTCAATAATACTCCTCGTCTCCAACACAACCTGTTTAAAGCCTCAGTGTGCATAAAACGACCTAAAATATAGAACTACTCGCTTAAAGACTCCAATGTTCTACCAGACAACTTACAATTTTTATTTATTTATTTATACGGCACAAATAATGTAATTTACATATAATAAAACATTATTAGGCACAAAATAAAGCCACTAATTCTGCAGTTTATTTCGGGCACTTAACTGGTAAAAAGTTCCTCCTTACTTTAATGTGAACTTTTAAGGTTTAAATAATAAGATATTACAAAGACTACAATGAAAATAAGTCACTGACTTTTTTGGGTGGGTAATTTACACTATGTATCATAATTGTACTTATGTGTGCCTGGGCCTAAATAAATTTAGGCCCAGGTACTTACTTACCCAGGTAAGTAAGTTTATTCAGGTATACACAAATACAGTTACATAGATTATCATACATAGCAGCATATGTGTAGAGTACCCAGGATAACCCAAAAAGTCAGACAAAGTGACATATTATATTATGATTGTAAATTATAATTAATGAGTATTTTACAATTGATAGTATTTTATATAATTTTCAAGTGAGTTTATTTAGGCCCAGGTACACATATGTACAATTGTAGTCCATTGTAATATCTTATTATTTAAAAACTAGTTGAAATATACAATAAAAATCAGTCACGATTATAACCTTAAATATTAAAACAACTTGATCTATTGATTTATTCTCCAGGTTACAAGACTAAATGTTGATTGCCTCTTACTTGCTAAAATGTAAGTAAGTAAATTTACTTACATGTTTCATTACCTTTGTAACTTTTTAGTTCATTACCTTTGTAACTTTTTAGTTCATTACCTTTGTAACTTTTTAGTTCATTACCTTTGTAACTTGCTCAGCTATCAAAATTTTGGGGCCCAGTCCCTGGACCCATTATGTACCTCTGTAATCTTTTGACTACCGCCCACAGGATGGGTATGGGGTACATAATAAAAATATCAAACTAAAAAAAAAAAAAAAACTTGCTAAAATGTATTATTATTTAAGCCAATATTTAACACAATAACAATTTACCCATTAAAAACTTTATTCCTTG
Organism: Cherax destructor; assembly: GCA_009830355.1. Classification (NCBI taxonomy): domain Eukaryota; kingdom Metazoa; phylum Arthropoda; class Malacostraca; order Decapoda; family Parastacidae; genus Cherax; species Cherax destructor. Next base: position 45,760 of record WNWK01008205.1, on the reverse strand, counting down.
ATGTAGACAAAAACTGTTTATTCCTTGATGTAGAGAAAAAACTGTTTATTCATTGATGTAGAGAAAAAACTTTATTCATTGATGTAGAGAAAAAACTTTATTCCTTGATGTATACAACAGATAACTGATAAGTAATACCTGGAATACATAATAAATGTTTTATATCCACCCAGGAGCAGCTTTAATTACAATTATATTAATTGTGCTTTCTACAGTTAATTATAATAGCTTTACCCTCAACTTCCTTGGATCAAACTTCCTCCTTAACACGTGCAGGTTAGCTTGTACGGGTTTACCGCTTCTCCATAATGCAGGCTAGCATATATTGTATAAATTACTGTCACAGATATATTATTGTAATAAACAGTTTGATGATTAATTTAACTTATTATTTATTACCAAAAATAAACACTAAGTTTATTTAGTATTAAAGGGCAACGGATCTTATTCAAAATCAAATTCAAATATAATTCAAATAATGTAGCTTTTAAAAAATATATAAATATATATTTTTAAAGTTACATTACATTATTTTATTTCACAGTTAGATACATTAGTTATAATTTTTCGTTAATAGTATATCATTATATCTTACAAGTAAAAGGTTATTATACATGACAAATATAAACTAGAACAAAATTAAATTAAGATTAAAAATATTACATGTATTTGGAGTTATTTAAGCTGATGTAGTACATTATATTGGTTTAAAATGTTTTGGAAATATAAATATTTTTGAATAAAATCAACGTGACTTCCACTAAAATTATTCCATATTGTTATTATTTTGAATGTTTTATTAAAATTGAAGAATATATCAGTGAAATGTGATTATTAATAATGTTAGTGGTGATTATTTTAATTTAATAAATTATTGCCATTACTTTATTTGAATATAACAGAAAAAACAATGTTTTAGAGTGCATTTATAAAAATATATATTGTGTAAAATGTATAAAATAATAGTTATTAAGTAAAATATATTTACTTTTTATACAGAGTAATTTAATATTGAAATAAATTAATGTAAAGAGAATTAATGTGGGTAGTGAGGCGGGAGTGAACGTCCTCAGACACTCAAGACACCTCCTGCTGTACGCATCCACTGGCTTGTTGTGCCGAATATCACCGCTTATATACCACTGTTAACATTAATACACTCGCCAGGTACGTATTGTTCCTTCATCAACTCACTCCCTTAAGGAATATATAAGAGGGTTTTGGAGGGAATGGAATTTTAATGTTTTGTGGAGTGGTGGATAACATGGCGTCAGCGGCCATGCTGCCACCTTTATGCTTTTATATTGCTCATTAATGAAGCTTTCACATTTAAACCTCGTTGCATCCCACTTCGTGTAAGTCATAATTTCTGTGGGTTTAGCGTTTGACGTAACGTTAAATGTTCCCAAGAGAACATAGTTTGAATATTGCAGCTGGCCCATACTAGGCAGGTCTAATACGCGTCCACTAAATAACTTTTCCAACATTTAAAAGGCAATCCATCAGGGTTTTTTTCAGTAATGCTATTATTTCCATACCAGTGCTTTCCTATTTCCTTATGACTAGTTCATACCATAAGAATGAGCACTGCAGCTGGCCTACTGGCCCATACTAGACAAGTCTGTCACCAACTGGCCTAAGCGGCTGTCCAGAGCCAGTTAAGTCGAGCTCACACCCACCCTCACATGTGTGATCTAACCTATTTTTAAAACTACACAACGTTTTAGTTTCAGTGATGTTACTTGGGAGTTTGTTCCTCTCATCCACAACTCTTTATTACCAAATTAGTGATTTCCTATAATTATATCCTTTCTGAACCTTTCTGACATTGCTGCGAGTCCTGTCTTGGTTATACTATATTTTTAGCACATTTACATCCCCTATAGTATTCCTGTTTTTCATTTAAACTCCTCCATCATGTCCCCCTCCTTAATTCTATTCATTTGTAAAGAGTGGTCATCATCCGGGCTGCGGATGTTTCTCCGGAAGGTCAGGTCTCTACCGATATGTACAGATATGCATATATCAGTAGAGACCTCACCTTGAGAAACATCTATAACCTGGATGATGACCATGCCAAACACTGGCTATCCCTCATCCAGGCTGCTGACACACATCGCATACGGGACCCCAGGAAATTCTGGGCTTTCATCTGGAAGGTTACTGAGTCCCCAAAAACAACACATTTTCAACACAACATAAACATTACAGACCCCACACAAGCAGCACATGCCTTCAAACACATGGAAAGACATTTTCCACCCTCACCCTCTTGACCCAGCTGCAATACAACATTCACAGACTGTAGAACAGTCTACACACACACACACACACACACACACACACCTGTCATGACCCTATCATACAGCTCTAACCTCCACCCATATTCTTAACACTCCTTTTCCCCAACCGCTTGTCCAATCACTAATCTTGAAACTTCCTCTCAAAGCACCAGGAGCCTCTGGTCTTTCTCACCATGTTCTCAAGTCACCCCCTGACTGTTATTTCTGCTCTTACTAATCTCTACAATGCCTGCCTTGCTTCTGGCTACTTCTCTTCCTGTTTCAAATCTGCTACAGACACTCATTCTCAAACCAAACAAGGACCCAACTGACCCGAAAAACTATACCCATTAGCCTTCTTGAAACCCTCGGCAAGACGTTTGAAAGACTTTAATCAAAGACTTAAGGACTCCTAGACTAACTACCTGACAGATCGACAATTCAGCTTCTGCCAACACCACTCTAAACATTTTGAACTATATTCAAATCAATAAGACCCAAGGACTTACAACAGCCCTGGTTGCTAAAGACGTGGAAAAAAGTCTTCGACACTGTCTGGCATTCAGGGCTCAAGTACAAGCTATGTAACCTTTTTGACCTTCCCCTGAATGCCAAAAAATTACTATGCAACTTTCTTGATGGCCGTAAAATATGAATCAAGTTCGAAAACTGACTCGCCCTTCATATGGGAGTCCCCCAGGGCTCTGCTCTCTCCTACCTTGTACATCCTTTACACACATTCCTGACCCAGCTCACTGCACCACTGGCATATGCAGATGACATAAGAACACAAGAAAGAAGGAACACTGCAGCAGGCCTACTGGCCCATGCGAGGCAGGTCCAAGTCTCCCACCGGCTTAAGCCAATGCCCCGACCCAGCCAGGTCAGGTTACATTCACTTAAGGAAGGAGCACGGCATCTGACCTAGTAGCACAAACTAGTCAGGTACAACTCACACCCACCTGCACCCACTCGTATATTTATCTAGCCTATTTTTAAAACTACACGACGTTTTAGCCTCTAACTGTACTCGGGAGTTTGTTCCACTCATCGACAACTCTTATTACCAAACCAATGCTTTCCTATATCCCTTCTGAATCTGAATTTATCCAACTTAAAGCCATTGCTTCGAGTCCTGTCAATACAAGATATTTTTAGCATGCTATTTACATCCCCTTTATTCCTGTTTTCCATTTATATACCTCAATCATATCCCCCTAATTCTACGCCTTTCTAGAGAGTGCAGATTCAGGGCCCTCAGTCTATCCTCATAGGGAAGATTTCTGATACATGGAATCAACTTAGTCATCCTCCTTTGTACGTTTTCCAGAGCATTTATATCCATTCTGTAATACGGTGACCAAAACTGTGCAGCATAATCTAGATGAGGCCTAACCAAGGATATATAGTTGAACAACCTGAGGACTCCTATTATTTATGCTTGATATGAAGCCAAGGATTCTGTTTGCTTTATTGCGAACACTTATGCACTGCTGTCTTGGTTTTAGATTACTGCTAACCAGAACTCCTAAATCCTTTTCGCAATCAGTAGTATTAAGATCTACTTTATTTAGTTTATATGTGGCATGGTTATTGTCTGTCCAATATTTAGAACTTTGCATTTATCTATATTAAACTGCATCTGCCACTTCTCCGACCACTGCATCAGTCTATTCAAATCTTCCTGGAGTGCTCTAATGTCCTCATTTGAATGAATTGGACGGCCTATTTTGGTGTCATCGGCAAACTTGCTTATGTCGCTATTTATTCCCTCATCTATGTCGTTTATGTAGATTGTGAACAACAAGGAGCCCATTACTGACCCCTGTGGAACACCACTTGTGACGCTTCCCCACTCTGATTTCTCCCCATTTATGCAAACTTTCTGCTGCCTATTTGTCAACCATGCCTCTATCCAGGAAAAAAATTCTCCTATTCCGTGTGCCTTAATTTTCCTCAATAGTCTCTGATGTGGGACTGTATCAAAAGCCTTACTGAAGTCCATATACACTATCATATTCATTACCATGATCTACCTCCTCAAATACCTTAGTGAAAAAAGTTTTTAAATTTGTAAGGCAGGAACGCCCTTTTGTAAAACCGTGCCTCTACTTTCCTGAAATACCTTAGATAAGAAAGTAATTTCATAAAGCAGGAATGACTTCATAAAATTGTGCTGAGATTAGTTAATACCTTTCTTTAAAAGTGGCCTTTTAATTGCTTTGGCAATTTACTCTATCCTTTTCAAAACTGTTAGGCAAATAGGTAGGTAGCTAGCTTCAAATTATAGACCAATCTTCCTTGGAAAGAGGTATCACATTTGCAAATGTTATAAAGGAAGGTGAGGAATTTAGCAAGCCTTGGTCTTTTCAACATCACTGAACTGATAGTGCTGGATAAATGGAAAATGGCAAATATGATGCAAATTTATGAAGCTGGAGATAGGTTAATTTTGAATTAAGGAAATTTCTATTTGTGGGGCAAGTGCGTTTTTTTTTCCAGTGTTAGGGATATGGGGAAAAGTTGTAAATTGTGTAATGTTGGTTTGACTAAATTATAATACATTGGCTAATTAGAAATTAAAATATACTCATTGCATTTCATGTGAACCCTGGATGCTTTTGAAGGTTTGGGAGCATGCACATGTCACGAATATTATCTTTTAATGCAATTAAAAAGTTAGGTTCTGTTCCAAATTTACAAAGTACGTATGTTTTACCATGGAACTGGAATGATGATATTAAAAATTAAGCTTGACTTAAGGATGATGGCTTATAATTACCTTGGAGAACTGAAATTATGCTATTTTCTTCTAAATCTAAAAGTATTTGTATTTAACTTATTCAAAGCATTTCTTTGGCAGGTTTTGCAGAACAGGAGACATGTTAGGTCTCAAGTCAGCCAACCTTGAAGATAAAAGGTAAGTTATGTGGTATATAAGAATATAAGAAGGAACACTGCAGTAGGCCTACTGACCCATGGTATATGTTTAACTATTCTTTATTGGCTCAACTGATTAGACTGGTTCAGAGCATTATATTGGAACACATTAGCAGGCCCACTGGCTCATACTAGGCAGGTTCAACTTTACTGTACCCTTAAGGGTTTAGAGCTTCTTTGTGATTATTATAATTAGTATAGCTTTTTTTAGATTGGTACTTGGTTCTGGCCTGTTGCATAATGGACATAGCTGAACTAGGTCATGCTGATTGCATAGGAAATCCACCTTACTAAGATAGACCTGAATGTGCTGAATTTTCATTCTGCAGAGGTGTAAATTAAAGATTAAAGTGTAGCAATGAAAAATGGAATAAAGGTACTGCAAAAAATCAAACAAGCAATTGGTTGAATTTGGAGAAGAATATATAAGAACATAAGAAGGAACTGCAGTAGGCCTACTGGCCCATGTGAGGCAGGTCCAATTCTCCCACTGACTTAAGCCAATTCCTTGACCTGGTCAGATCAGTCACATTCACTTAAGGGAGGAGCACGGCATCTGACCTAGTAGCACAAGCTAGTCAGGTCCAACTCTAACTCCCACTTGTATTTATCCAACCTATTTTTAAAACTACACAACTTCTTAGCTTCTATGATGGTACTCAGGAGTTTGTTCGACTCATCCACAACTCTTTACCAAACCAGTGCTTTCCTATATCCTTCATGAATCTGAATTTTTTCCCATTTAAAACCATTGCTTAGAGTCCTGTCACTAATATTTTTAGCACACTATTTACATCCCCTTATTTCCTGTTTTCCATTTATACACCATTTTTTTTATTTTTTTTATTAACACATCGGCCGATTCCCACCAAGGCAGGGTGCCCCGAAAAAGAAAAACTTTCATCATCATTCACTCCATCACTGTCTTGCCAGAAGGGTGCTTTACACTACAGTTATAAAACTGCAACATTTACACCCCTCCTTCAGAGTGCCGGCACTGTACTTCCCATCTCCAGAACTCAAGTCCGGCCTGCCGGTTTTCCTGAATCCCTTCATAAATGTTACTTTGCTCACACTCCAACAGCACGTCAAGTATTAAAACCATATGCCTCCATTCACTCCTATCAAATACGCTCACACATGCTTGCTGGAAATCCAAGCCCTCGCACACAAAACTTCCTTTACCCCTCCCTCCAACCTTTCCTAGGCCGACCCCTACCCCGCCTTCCCTCCACTACAGATTTATACACTCTCGAAGTCACTCTGTCTCGTTCCATTCTCTCTACATGTCCAAACCACCTCAACAACCCCTCCTCAGCTCTCTGGACAATCGTTTTGGTAATCCCGCACCTCCTCCTAATTTCCAAACTCCGAATTCTCTGCATTATATTCACACCACACATTGACCTCAGACATGACATCTCCACTGCCTCCAGCCTTCTCCTCATTGCAACATTCATCACCCATGCTTCACACCCATATAAGAGCGTTGGTATAACTATACTCTCATACATTCCCTCTTTACTTCCATGGACAAGGTTCTTTGTCTCCACAGACTCTGAAGTGCTCCACTCCCCTTTTCCCCTCATCAATTCTATGATTCACCTCATCCTTCATAGACCCATCCGCCGACATGTCCACTCCCAAATATCTGAATACATTCACCTCCTCCATACTCTCTCCCTCCAATCTGATATCCAATCTTTCGTCACCTATTCTTTTTGTTATCCTCATCACCTTACTCTTTCCTATATTCACTTTCAATTTTCTTCTTTTACACACCCTACCAAATTCATCCACCAACCTCTGCAGCTTCTCTTCAGAATCTCCCAAAAGCACAGTGTCATCAGCAAAAAGCAACTGACAACTCCCACTTTGTATTTGCTTCTTTATCTTTTAGCCCAACACCTCTTGCCAAGACCCTCGCATTCACTTCTCTTACAACCCCATCTATAAATATATTGAACAACCACGGTGACATCACACATCCTTGTCTAAGGCCCACTTTTACTGGGAAATAGTCCCCTTCCCTCCTACACACTCTAACCTGAGCCTCACTATCCTCATAAAAACTCTTCACTGCTTTCAGTAACCTTCCTCCTATTCCATACACCTGCAACATCTGCCACATTGCCCCCCTATCTACCCTATCATACGCCTTTTCCAAATCCATAAATGCCACAAACATCTTTACCCCTATCCAAATACTGTTCACCTATGTTTCACTGTAAACACTTGGTCTACACACCCCCTACCCTTCCTAAAGCCCCCTTGTTCATCTGCTATCCTGCTTTCTGTTTTACTCTTAATTCTTTCAATAATAACTCTACCATACACTTTACCAGGTACACTCAACAGACTTATTCCCTATAATTTTTGCACTCTTTTGTCCCCTTTGCCTTTATACAAAGGAACAATACACGCTCTCTGCCAATCCCTAGGTACCTTACCCTCTTCCATACATTTATTAAATAATAGCACCAACCACTCCAAAATTATATCCCCACCTGCTTTTAACATTTCTATCTTTATCCCATCAATCCCAGCTGCCTTACCCCCTTTCATTCTACCCACTGCCTCACGAACTTCCCCTACACCCACAACTGGCTCTTCCACACTCCTACAAGATGTTATTCCTCCTTGCCCTACACACGAAATCACAGCTTCCCTGTCTTCATCAACATTTAACAAATCCTCAAAATATTCTCTCCATCTTCCCGATACCTCTAACTCTCCATTTAATAACTCTCCTCGCCTATTTTTAACTGTCAAATCCATTTGTTCTCTAGGCTTCCTCAACTTATTAATCTCATTCCAAAACTTTTTCTTATTTTCAACAAAATTTGCTGAAAACATCTCACCCACTCTCTCATCTGCTCTCTTTTTACATTGCTTCACCACTCTTTTAACTTCTCTTTTTCTCTCCATATACTCTTCCCTCCTTGCATCACTTCTACTTTGTAAAAACCTCTCATATGCTAACTTTTTCTCCCTTACTACTCTCTTTACATCAATCATATCCCCCTTAATTCTCTGCCTTTCTAGAGTGTAGATTCAGGACCCTCAGTCTATCCTCATAGGGAAGATTTCTGGTACATGGGATCAACTTTATCCTCCTTTGTACGTTTTCCGGTGCATTTATATCCATTCTGTAATACGGTGACCAAAACTGCAGCATAATCTAAGAGGCCTAACCAAAAATATATTTGAACAACCTGAGGACTTCTATTTATACTTCTTGATATAACGCCAAGGATTCTGTTAGCTCTTTTCTGAACACTTATGCACTGTTTTGGTTTCAGGTTACTGCTAACCACAACTCTTAAATCCTTTTTGCAATATGTAATATTAAAATCTAAATTTAGTTTATATGTGGCATGGTTATTTTCCTGTCCAACATTTAGAACTTTGCATTTGTCTATATTAAACTGCATCTGGCACTTCTCCGACCACTGCATCAGTCTATTCAAATCCTCCTGGAGAGCTCTAATGTCCTCATTTGAATGAATTGGAAGTCCTATTTTGGTGTCATAAGCAAATTTGCTTGTCTCTATTTATTCCCTCTTCTGTCTTTTATGTAAATTGTGAACAAGGGCCCAACACTGACCCCTGTGGAACCCCATTTGTGACCCCCATTTTGATTTCTCCCCATTTATGCAAACTGCTGCCTGTTTGTCAACTATGCCTCTACCCAGGAAAAAATTTCTCCTATTCTGTGTACCTTAAATTTTCTCAACAGCCTCTGATGTGGAACTATCAAGCCTTACTGAAGCCCATATGCACAATCATTCAATACCATGATCTACCTCCTCATATACCTTTGTGAAGAAAGTTAGTAAATTCATAACACAGGAATGCCCCTTTGTAAAACCGTGCTGGGATTCATTAATCAGTTTATGCCTTTCAAGATGGCTACGAATTGCTTCAGCAATTGATTCAATGAATTTACCAACTATGGAGGTAAAGCTTATTGTTCTAGTTCAAAGCTAAGGACCTGTCATCTGCCTTGTAAATAGGTATTACATTTGCCATTTTCCACTTGTCTGGCACTCTGCCAGATTGTAGTGATATATTGAAAAGATTAGCCAAAGGTATGCAAAGTTCCTCTTTACATTCCTTTAACCCTTAAATGGTCCACACGTATATTTACGTTAGCTCGCCCAGTGCCCCGAATCTTTTGAAAAAATTGTTTTAGTACTTACGAGATATGAGGCGGAGAAGTTGGCACTGGATGCTCACCTGACAGCAACAGGAGTCCTGCCGCTTGCAGAATCGTTGCCAATACCTTTTTTTTTTTTTTTTTTTTTAACTTATTATTTTATATAATTTTTGATTCTCATAACAATTTATAGTTCTTGTGATTTCATAGCCAATCTGTGTTCAGACACTAATATTAGGTACTGAAATTGTACTCAATAATAATGATAGTGAATAATAATAATAGTGAATAAGATTTATTATTATTATCTCCACTAATGATGACTAGTGACATTTCACCAGGGGTGAGCAGTAGTCTTATCTCTTATCAGTCCAGTAATTAGTGATGACATTTGATAAGCTTACACTGCTTCCCTTTATTTGTTATGCAAACCTTTGTCTGCCTGTCATCTCCTTTCTGTCTGCTTGTCTCAGAGTGGCTCATGAACCAACTGGTATTATGCAGATCACAAGGACAGTATAACACTGTCTTGATTTTTTTAGTTATCCTAGGTAATTTACACTATGTATAATTGTGTTTACGTATGTGTTCCAGTGAGATAGACAGCCAATCAGGTACCCAGCTGACCAACCAGCCAGGTCCCCAGGCAGGCAGGCAGCCTGCCTGCCTGCCTGCCGACATCACTTTCCACTTCAAAGGGGAGTGTTAATATGACATGACATCAGTGAATCTATGGTGTTTGTTCTAGCTGGCCCTCAATTTAACTGGTGCTCCCACAAGGTACTAAGTGGTCCCAGATTTTTTTTAATATTGCGCACACGGAGTGTTAGACCCTTCTATGCTGACCAGGCATCTCAGGCCAATCGTGCCAAATTTGGAGGTAGGAAAAATAAAACTTGAATATGTTTGGGGCAGTAGCAGTACTAACGTATATACTGTATGCATGTGGACCATTTAAGGGTTAAAACTCTTGCAAACAGTTCATCAGGGCCTGGGGATTTGTTTGGTTTTAATTTCTGTATTTGTCTGAGGACCATGTCACTAGTTACCCTAATAGTGCATAGTTTATCGTCCTGTTCTACATTTATTTCTAGAATTTCTCTAGTATCTTCCAGAGTAAAAACCGAGAGGAAGTAGGCATTGAAAAGTTCACATATCCTTATCACTCGGTGATCTGACCTGAGTTACTCTTAAGTGGGCCTATCTTGGCCCTAACCTTACTTCTGTATACCTGAAAGAACCCTTTTGGGTTAGTCTTCGAATCCCTTGCGACTTTAGCCTCGTAAGGATGTATAACCCCTGTGGTTTAGCGCTTCTTTTGCTTACAATAATAGCCTCAGAATTGAAGAAACTCCTTAGGTGTTGAAGCAAAAACTTGGGGCATCAAAAATGGGTTGGACAAGTGTGGGAGTTACTCGTGCCTAGCATGGTCCAGTAGGCCTATAAGTGTTCCTCCATTTATTCTGTTGGTACATTTGCCAGAGGTGACTTCTGAAATTTAAAACTACAAAGAAACTTTCATGATGAGATTATTAGCTTGACTTATGAATGATGGCTCAATTACCTTGGAGAACTGAGATTGCTTTTGTAATGTGTATACCCCTTTTTAAGCAATTATTGAAACTAATTGAAGGTATCTTTTAAAGTTTTCCAGAATGGTGGAAGTGTTGGGTGGTCAGCTTTGGATAAGAGGTAAGAGCCATTATTATTTTTTGGTGTTTAAATTTTTTCTTCAATTTTGCTGTAATCAGTCACTGAAAGAAAAGATGGTCAAAAAAACTGAAATTTTTAGGAAAGAAGTAAAAATTCACTGAAATTCACCATGTGCTGAAGCAGGAATTAGATTATAAAGTATGGCTGCTACTTTTTCATGATAGTGACATTTGTGCAACATTTGGGAATTTGTAGGAATGTTTTGCTTTAGTCCACTACAGAAAACAATGAAGATTAATTTTAGGTACAGTACCTCAGCTTACTCTGTTCTTGCCTAGGCTAAGGGAATAATTACCTCACTGTTCTTTGTATTGCACTGAAGTCACTGACTCGTGAATAGTTTCTAAATTCCCAAAGGTTGCAAGCCTCATTCTTCAATTTATTGGTTTTCCAAACCACTTAAATTGTATATTCTTTTTGGGCAGATGTTGCAGGTGTATGGAATAGGTAGGTTACTGAAAGCAGTGAGTTTTTAAGAGGATAGTGAGGCTTGGGTAAGAGTATGTAGGAGAGAGGGAGATTATTTTCCAGTAAAAGTAGGCCTTAGACAAGGATGTGTGATGTCACTGTTGTTAAAGATGGGGTTGTAAGAGAAGTGAATGCTTAGGTATTGGCAGAGGTGTGGGGTTAAAAGATAAAGAATCTAACAGTGGGAGTTGTCACAGCTGCTTTTGGGAGATTCTGAAGAGAAGTTAGAGGTTGGAGGATGAGTTTAGTAGGGTATGTAAAAGAAGGAACTTAAAAATGAAAATAGGAAACAGTAAGGTGATCAGGATAACAAAGGTTAGGTGACAAAAGATTGAATATCAGATTGAAGGGAGAGTATGGAGGAGGTGAATGTATTCGGATATTTAGGAGTGGACATTTCAGCAGATGGGTCTATGAAGAATGAGATGAATCATAGAATTGATGAGGGGAAAACTGTGAGTGGTGCACTTAGGAGACTGGAGACAAACAACTATTCTTTATGGGAACATTTGTTTGGTAACAGAACAGCCTTTTGGAATTATGTATGAAACTCTGGGTACCACTGTATAGTTATACCAACACTTGCATGTGTGGTGAATGTTTCTGGAGGCAGTGGAGATGTTATGTCTGAGGGCAATGTGTGGTGTGAATATAATGCAGGGGTTGGCCTAGGAAAGGTTGGAGGGAGGGGGTAAAAGTTGTGTGCAAGAGGCTTGAACTTCCAGCAAGCATGTGTGAGTGTATTTGATAGGAGTGAATGGAGACAAATGGTTTTGAGACTTTTCAGGGTCAAGACCCCTGATCCTTAACCCTTTCGGGGTTTCGGTCGTACTAGTACGGCTTACGCCCTGGGGTTATGGTCATACTAGTACGCCTAAATTCTAGCGATCTCAAATAAAGCAGAAACAGGCTGTTAGGCCTAGATGTGATAGAATGGGTCTGTGTGGTCAGTGTGTGCAGTATATAAACAAAATTCCTGCACCACAGTGCATGAGGAAAAAAAGTTTTTGGTTTAAAACACTGACTTTGCCGTCTATTTTCGTATGGTATTTATGCTTTGTATTCTCGTTTTCTTAGTCTCATTGTATAGAATTGATATATTACAGAAAGAGAATTTTGACTGGTTTCACGATGACACGTACCTTGAAACTGAGCACAAAGTAGCAAAAATGTTCAATTTCTGCTTATGTTCAAGAGTAAACAAATCACACCATGCGTCCAATACACATCAACTGGAGTCTAATATTCTTGCACAAGTGTGCTGATATTATTTATACCATTTTTACAATGATGCAGTTGTATACATAACAGTAAATCTTCTATTTTTGAGAATAAAAATTCAAAATGGAAAGCAAAAGTAATGTAAGAGGGGCCTGGAGACATGACTAATGAACAGAGATGTTATTTTAGATCCAGGAATGTCTGCCTTGTTTATTATGGACCCTATTTTGAAATTGGCATAGTTTGAAATTTGTGAAATTGGCCAAATTGCCATTTTCTGACCACTATTTTGGGTAGTTGAAATTGGTAAATAGGCGGTTTCTTGTACTCAGTCGATAGAACAAATGGAGTTCTAGCGAAATAGCTATAATTTTAGTAAACAAACATTATAATTTGCCGAAAATAGGGCTGTGGGCAAAATTGCCGCTGTGTAAATGTCATCGATACAGCTAACTTTGAGGAGGTAGATCATGGTAATGAATATGATATTGTGTATATGGACTTCAGTAAGGCTTTTGATAAGAGTCCCACATCAGAGACTATTGAGGAAAATTAAGGCACACGGAATAGGAGGAGAAATTTTTTCCTGGATAGAGGCATGGTTGACAAATAGGCAGCAGAGAGTTTGCATAAATGGGGAGAAATCAGAGTGGGGAAGTGTCACAAGCGGTGTTCCACAGGGGACAGTATTGGGCCCCTTGTTCACAATCTACATAAACGACATAGATGAGGGAATAAATAGCGACATAAGCAAGTTTGCCGATGACACCAAAATAGGCCGTCCAATTCATTCAAATGAGGACATTAGAGCACTCCAGGAAGATTTGAATAGACTGATGCAGTGGTCGGAGAAGTGGCAGATGCAGTTTAATATAGATAAATGCAAAGTTCTAAATATTGGACAGGACAATAACCATGCCACATATAAACTAAATGTAGGTCTTAATACTACTGATTGCGAAAAGGATTTAGGAGTTCTGGTTAGCAGTAATCTAAAACCAAGACAGCAGTGCATAAGTGTTCGCGGAGTCCTCAGGTTGTTCTTCAACTCTATATATCCTTGGTGAGGCCTCATCTAGATTATGCTGCACAGTTTTGGTCACCGTATTACAGAATGGATATAAATGCTCTGGAAAACGTACAAAGGAGGATGACTAAGTTGATTCCATGTATCAGAAATCTTCCCTATGAGGATAGACTGAGGGCCCTGAATCTGCACTCTCTAGAAAGGCGTAGAATTAGGGGGGATATGATTGAGGTGTATAAATGGAAAACAGGAATAAATAAAGGTGATGTAAATAGCGTGCTAAAATATCTAGTATTGACAGGACTCTCGGCAATGGCTTTAAGTTTGATAAATTCAGATTCAGGAAGGATATAGGAAAGCATTGGTTTGGTAATAGAGTTGTCGATGAGTGGAACAAACTCCCGAGTACAGTTATAGAGGCTAAAACGTTGTGTAGTTTTAAAAATAGGCTAGATAAATATGAGTGGGTGCAGGTGGGTGTGAGTTAGACCTGACTAGTTTGTGCTACTAGGTCAGATGCCGAGCTCCTTCCTTAAGTGAATGTAACCTGACCTGGATGGGTCGGGGCATTGGCTTAAGCCGGTGGGAGATTTGGACCTGCCTCGCATGGGCCAGTAGGCCTGCTGCAGTGTTCCTTCTTTCTTATGTTCTTAAAGCATAATTCCGTTAGTTTTCGATCAAATTTCATAATTTTTGTTATGATCGGAAAAAGATTTTCTTATTTCACAAGAAACTTTTTTTTTAAATTCTTGGACCCTGAGAAAGAGTTTCGGAGAGGGTCCTTGGACCCCCAAAGGGTTAACTCGTTTTCAGGGTCGAAACATTTTCGGAAAAAAAAAATATTTTTTCTTATGAAATGATAGAGCATCTTTTTTCTGATCATAATTACCCCAAAAGTATGAAATTTGGTGAAACTGAATTATGCTCTTGTGAAGTTAGCGGTATCAATGATATTTACGCATCAGCGATTTTGCCCACTTCGGGCCCTATTTTCGGCTAATTCCTATGTGTGTACTAAAATTTTACTCAATTTGAGTAAAAACTGCCAATTTCACACAAATTTCAAAAGATGTCAATTTCAAAATAGGGTCCAGAATAAACAAGACACATTCCTGGCACTAAAATAACATTTTATTTGTTCATTAGTAATGTCTCTAGGCCCCTCTTGTATTACTTTTGCTTTCCATTTTCTATTTTATTCTCACAAAAATAGAAAATTTGCTGTTATGTATACTACTGCATCATTGTAAAAATGGTATAAATGATATCAGGGCACTTTTGTGCAAGAATATTACTCGTCAGTTGATGTGTATTGGACGCGTGGCGTGATTTGTTTACTCTTTAACATCAGCAAAAATCTAACATTTTCGCTACTGTGTGCTAAATTTCAAGGTACTTGTCATTGTGAAACCAATCAAAATTCTCTTATTTCTGTAATATCTTCCATTCTATCAAATGAGACCAAGAATACAACTAAATACCATACAAAAAGCGACTGCAAAAGTCTGTTTTAAACCAAAAATACTTTTTTTCCTCATTATGCAGTGCTGCAGGATTTTTTTATACTGTGCACACTGATCGTACAGACCCATTCTTTCACATCTAGACCTACCAGCCTTTTCCCGATTGATTTGAGGGCGCTAGAATTTATGCATACTAGTACAGTGGACCCCGAGTAACGAGCAAAATTCATTCCAGAAGCCTGCTCAAGTGCCATTACCGAACGAATTTACTCCCTTAAGAAATAATGTCATGTAGGTTAGTCCATTTCAGACCCCCAAAAATGCACTTACAAGTAAAAGCACTTACAATTACATAATTGTACGATTTCCGGTGTGCTTGTAACTTGGGGTCCACTGTAAGTCAAAAACCCTGAAAGGGTTAATACTTGACGTGCTGTTGGAGTGTGAGCAAAGTAACATTTATGAAGTGATTCAGGGAAACCGGCAGGCCGGACTGCAGTCCTGGAGATGAAGTGCAGTGCAGTGTCTGCACTCCGTGGAGAGGTGTTAATGTTGCAGTTTTAAAACTAGTGTAAGCACGCTTCTAGTAAGAGTGATGGAATGAATGATGAAAGTTTTTCTTTTTCGCGCCACCCTTCCTTGGTGGGAATTGGCCGATGTGTTAATAAAAAAGTTTTCATGCTGCATTTTTGTGGAGAACTGTTAGATAAGTACTTTCCTGCATGAAACTGCAATCAATGCTTGTGTTAACAGCATGATGCCCAGCAGCCTCTCCCTGGCCATTCCAGATCCCACTGGCTGTGGATTAAAGATTGGGTTAGAAAACCAATTTGCCCCAAAGGAGCATATATCCAGCTTTTCATTATCTGAAATGCGTAGTGGTACTCGCTTGGTTTGGGTGTAAAGTCCTCTAATTACAACCTTGAATAGGACACCCCACCTTGTCTGCCCAAGGACTAGTTCTTTCTGGTGATCAAAGCGAGATTAAGCCTTGCCTTACTCGTGTAATGCGAGCTTTTGGTGTTGAAAGCGCCATTAAGACTGATATCGGTGACTTGACTGAAGGCTTCTCTGATAATGCTGCACTAATGTTTGCCACTATGTAGGGAATGTTCATTGCAATCACTAGCAATACCGGTTGCTCTTCATTCAGTACCATAATTTGCTCAGTTTCATGGAATTATCCACAGCAGGGAAAGACAGAATAAGCACTACGTGATTAGTTCTACTGCGAATTTTGTGACTTATAAGAAAACTAGTCTTAATTTTATTTCCTGAGATTGTCAGAATGAACAAGATAAAGAATGCACTGGTCACTACTGTCCCTTCCTTTCAATAAAGAGGCAATGCCCTCATTCCTTGAAGCAATCAGAGGCCTGCTGCCCTCATCACCTGCCAGCTCATCATCCACACAAATGATATGCTGAACTCTTGCTTTATATATCTTCCTTGCTACACATTTCAACAGTATTCAATACAGGAGGGTAGGTTTCTTATCTATAGACTAGAATTCATAATGGTCTCAACTTGTAGATAGTGAGGCGCAGGTTTTCCCTTAGTATTTCTAAGAGTAATTACTCTCGTTCAACCCTCACTGTAGTTGATCAGGACCTAGCCAGGAGAGGAAAGCGTGCCTCATGATGCTGTAGTAGACGTAACTCGTAAAACTGTTTATGAGGGAGGAAGAGTTCACTAACCCCTTCCAGGAGGGTTGAAAGATACCCCCCTTTACTGGAAAATTTTCTCCACATTCAGACATAATAGAAATGCAGTTAAAATCTAAACATGTTTTCAGATGAGCACCAATAGCATACTTATGTACAGTGTACAGCATTAAATAGGCATCACACATTTCATTAGTATTAATACATATTCTGGCAGACGGGATGAAAATGACAATAACACCAGTCAGTGCAAACTCTGACAGACTTCTCTACATGTGGATGGATAGCTGATTGTTGTATGTCCTGTAGATTGAGAAAACTTTGAATGTTTTGTACCTTGGTTCAGTAAATGCAAAGGTGAAACCTGAAACAATAGAAAATCAGTTTCAAAATGCTGAAAAACTACTTTATATTTTTAATGTTTTTTAGTTGCAGAGGTCATTGTGTGTACTATACATTGTCTTCAATGTACATATATGCAATGTTTATTTTAGAAGCAATGAATTTCCCAAATTTTTATTGGGTCATTTGAGCTATTCTGAAAACCTGTTTAGGGACTTTCATTGCATTTGTAAAGTCTGAATGTAAATATATTAATACAGCTGCAACCATGTTGGATGCCATCTATGATTATTTAGCACAAGGTGAATTTTCAGGGACTGCAGCTTGTGCATCTTTTCTGACTGTCCTGGCTTGTATTTCTGAGCTCTACTACTGGACTATTAATAAGACTGGTTTGCAGCTGTGCATGATGAAATCCTTGCAATACTGATCATAATGATAATCATTATAGGATTTACCTGATATGAATTA
The DNA here is from genome assembly GCA_009830355.1 of Cherax destructor. Lineage (NCBI taxonomy): Eukaryota > Metazoa > Arthropoda > Malacostraca > Decapoda > Parastacidae > Cherax > Cherax destructor. The sequence goes on along the minus strand of WNWK01008205.1, from coordinate 28,010 downwards.
TAATATATAGAAAATTTCCTTTATTATGTAGCTAAACTTGTAAAAAATTACAGGTAGTGTTGCATATGGTCACCTAGTCGGGTTCTTCAACGCGGTCATTTGACACCTCCCTTCCCCAGGTTGATGGACTATTGAAGGGGTCGATAAATGGCTGGGGGGGGGGATGTGCTTTGCATTGTATTGACATTCCACCCTCTTCCTGTATTGAGAAATGCCACACCTCAAACTATTGGAGGGCCAGTATATTCAAAAGCCCCATTGTGATAGTGGTGTCAAAGTAGTGATTGCTGAGCATTTACAATAAATTCAGCATTGTAACACCCATAATGGCAGCTGCTGTTGCCAAGAAAAAGTGCCGACAATATTCACAAGAATATTTAAAATTTGGATTCATAACTTCATTTACCAATGAAACAATGCCTATGTGTATTATGTGAAAAGACTTTCAGTAATGAAGCCATGAAACCTTCAAAGATGAAAGACCACCTTGGAAGGGTTCACTCTGATGAAAAAAATAAAGACCTTGATTATTTTAAGGCACTGAAAGAAAAAATTAAAAATAGACCAAATTTGAAGACATTTTTCAAAGCCCCTGCAAATGTTGATGATAAAGGAGGACTAAAGGCATCATACAATATCTCCCTCACAATAGCAAAGAAAGGAAAATCTCCTAAAATTGGGGAAGAGATCATAATTCCAGCAATTACAGAGGTGATTGAAACTGTTATGAATAGACTCTCTCAACCTATCCTAAAATGTCTGTCATTAAGTGACGATACAGTACAACAACTGATTGATGAGATGGCCAATGATGTTGAAAAAACCCTTGCAAATGAGCTTCAGCACTCCAAGTTTTGTCTTCAGCTTGACTAGTCAATTTTCAGCAGCTCAAATATTCTCATGGCCTATGTGAGGTATTACAGTAGAAGTCAAAAGTGCATTGTTGATGAATTTTTGTTTGCCAAGTATCTTAAAGGTGCAACAATTTTTCAGTGTTTGGAGGAATATTTGGAGAAGCGCAATATACCCCTCGGCAATATTACTACAGTGGCTACTGATGGTGCACCAGCAATGGTTGGCAGCTACAGAAGATTTGTCACTTTACTCAAGGAAAAGGTATCTGATGTACGTAGTGTTCATGGTGTCTTAAAGAGACACCATCTTGTAGCCAAGAAACTCATTGGTGAACGGCATGATGCCTTGCAAGTGTGTAACAGACTGAACCTGGAAGAATGTGGTGACTTAAGACTAAAACTCACCAATTTCCAACCAAATATTGATGCCCTTGTTGATGCTAATCAGATGCATCCTTCTCATTAAAGGGTATGTTAAATCTTATATTTTAAATAGGTAATATTTATGAAATCATCTAAGTACTATTTATTAAACTTTCATACATTTGGAGTCATTGGACACAAATTTAATGAAAAGGTCACAGAACTGAAAGAAAAGTTTAGAGACCCCTTACCTAGACACCATAAGGCAAGAGGAAATATAATTTAAGTGTTTCCTGTAACCTCAATTTGTCATTTAACTATTTTAAACTAGTTATGATTAAAACCTTGCAATACTGAATGCAATGATAAAATTCAATATTTATGATTAGAATTGTACTAGTCTTAATCTGACTTGCTAAATACCTAGCTAATTTTGAAAGTGCTTTCAGGTACAGCACTTGAACGGCTCTTGGGTCATGGCTTCCATAATCATAGGTAAGTACTCTTCCCACTGTTGCAGTACAATTCATGTTTCACTGTTTTAGTGTATTTGCTAACCAATATTTCCATGGTATGTCCATTACTTTGTATGGTCATATCTTCCATAAGTTGGGAGAATAGTCACATTTTTGCTTTAGCTTGCTTTACCAGGAACAAGTGAGCTCAAAATTTGTGGTACAAAACAGGCTTGTTGGGCTGTTATATTGATACAAAATTTGTAGTAAATGTATCTGATTTTGCCAATCTATTAACATTTTATTGTACTACATTTGCTTGTGCATGCAGTTGCTGATGTATATACGTACATGGTAATGTGTAAAGGAAGAAAGTTGAAAGGGAACATAGATAAGAGTAAAGTGATGAGGGAATAAAGTGAGTTAGGTAAAGAAAAATTGGATATCATATGGGAGGGGGCAGTATGGAAGTGAATGTTCAATTTTTTGGTAGTATACGTGTCGGCAGATGGGCTTATGAAGGATGAGGTAAACCAAAGAATTGAAGGAAAAAGGGTGGGTGGTTCATTGAGGTATCTGGAGGGAAAAAAATCCAAAATAAGGTAATGTACAAGAGTATAGTGGTACCAACACTTGGGTGAAGCATGGGTGTAAATATGCAGAGAATTCATAGGTAGCTGGACTATAGTCCTGGAGGTGGGAAGTACAATGCCTGCACTTTAAAGGAGGGGTTTGGGATATTGGCTATTTGGAGTGACATATCTAAGAGCCTCTGCAAAGTGATTGTGTGAATATGGTGAAAGTGTTTAGTATTTTGGGTTATGCTTCTGTGGGAGATGGCCAATGTGTTAAATTGAAACTACTAAATGTAAGGTATGATGAGTTGCAGTTTTTCATGATTTTTTTTTTCTTAACAGATTTATGGGGAAACTTAAGACCATTGTCTAGGTAAGTTTAAGAACTTGTTTAATAGGCATAATTTGGCAGAAATTTTTGCTCATATGATGAAATACTTCCAATAAGTCAGACTAGAGTCTCTGAAAGCTTTTTTGAAGATAGTAGGTAAGCTGAAGCTTTTTATATTCTCTCTCCTGCCCCAAAATTGTTTTGAATCTTAACATAAATACTTCCTTCAGACAGATTACGAAGGATGTCTTCAGTAGGAGCCCTCTGTTTAATGCAAAGTGAAAGGTAAAGATTAAATAGTTTTTATTGCATAGTTGTGCTGTTCTTGTGTACACTTGAGCCAATCATAAGTAGCAACATGTGAATTTTTGTATGTTACTGGTGTTGATGGTAATATAAATGATTATCCCCTTACCTACTCTGATGCTGAAAAATGAAGTTCCTTGAATATTAATGAAAAGTTTTAAACATTACTAGATAACTTATCTATATACTAGTACTTACGACATGTACCCTTGGACAGGACGAGATACCTGCCTGTGCCTGCCCTTGGATGATCCAGAACTATGGCAATTTTAGGTATGTTTATGACAGGTTATAGTAAATATTTGTAGAATAGCACTTTACATTTTCCTTGAATACAAAGTGGAATGGAAGCAACATCCACTGCACCATTAATCCCTTAGCTGGAATACCCATAAATTTTGTGGCAAATTTTGAAAATAAACCAATGAGTGAAAGATTGCGTTTAAGTTTGTGAATAAAGATCAGTAGTCAGCAACAGAAGCTACTTCCACACCATTTGCTGGTAGGGAAGCTGATGGTGGAACAGCTATTATTGTTTATTTGTGCTAGTAAAGTGTACTAGTACATTGCTGGACAACTTGTGCACTATTGTGCAAGTAGTTTGGGTGTTTCTTACTATGGAGTGTACATAATGGTGCCAGATAAATTTGTAAGCCTGAAAGTATTTTATAACATTGTGGCAAATTTTTGACATTAATTATAAATAGGTTTTCATGTAAAAGTTTAAGGTTTAGTTCACTGCACTTCTCAAGGTTCAAAATTGCATTCAATCCTTTAAATTCCTTCCCTGGGACATTCAAGTGGACCCTGTTGATAACCACTGGTTTAGTAAAAGAATGTGTTATTACTTTAAAAGAATTTGCACCTACATACTGGTTTGTCAGTATCATCCCATTGATAAGGAGGTATTAAAGTGCTTACCTTAGTGGAAGTATGTAAGAGGTATGATGAAATTGTCACGACGGTCTTCAGTAAGAAATATCTGGTGATATTTGTTGACACTGATAGATATTTAGTTAGGCTTTAAATTACAAATTATTATGTAGCTGATATAATTTTATTTTTCAGGCGAGTGCCCTGATGTGCAGTAGGTAATGTATATATAGCAAAGCCTCCTTTAGCATTAATTTGAATAGTATGAAATTTGATTTAGTAGAATTTTAAAATAGCACACCTTTAGTCAAAATTTAGGTAGTAAGAATTTGCTGCCTGCCATGCTTTCTACTCCTAGGCTGGTGGCCTAGGAGTAGGAAAATGTGCAGCTTTTCCTATTCATATTTATGATACTTTTATTTTTATTAACCATGTTCATTTTCCACCGAGGCAGGGTGACCCAAAAAAATAAACTTTATCATTCACTTTTAATATTGGGAGTTTGCAAAATATTTTGCTGAAACATTGATTAAATTTCTCTTGATGGGTAGGCTTACCTAAGTCACATTACTGGTGAGGTGTTGTAATTTCCTTTATAGCAGAGTATTGACATTACCTGTTTTAAACTAGTTCTAAGATTTAATGTGCAATTAATGTTATTAAACATTTGTTGAATATTTCTATTTTCTTCCAGTTCATTCATGCCTAATAAATTAATTTGAGGAACCCCATTGAGAAGTATGCCATTGATAAAGTGCTGCTACAATCTATTGTTTCAGCCTTCGCACAATGGTAGAGGAAACGAGAGTCCAGCAAATTCTGGTGAATACAGCCATGTTTTTCTAGATGCTCTCAAACAAAATTACATAAAATAAGATTGTGTATTTTGCAATAAGACATTAATGTCCTAGGTATTTTCACTATCTAAGACCTAAACATTCATGTCTGAACTTCTGTTGCAACAGGTTTGTGTAACAACCTCTGAATAATTTGACATAGCCATGGCAAAGAAAGATCTGGATACTGCTACCCACTGGTGTGGGAGAGCAAAACAGCCTGTAAACTGTGATGGAAGGCTGTTGAACAGTCTTTCCTGACACTTCCAGTGTACTTGCATATGATTTCTAGCAATATATTTAACCCAGGGTACCAATTTTTTCAATATTGGTTACGTCTTTCAACTTTTCTCATATAACCTGTACATTTTTATAAAAATTATTTCTTTTTAGGGACACAAATAGCTGCTTAGTGACATGCTAACTACACAGAAGCAAACAGCATAGGTATAGCTGTTTCCATCACAGGATATGTGAGTTATCTTTTGGTGTTCATTTATGGTCAAGGGTTTACTATCATTTATGCCTTCCCAAACTTGAAAGGTGTTATGAAACATTGTAAATTCTGCATCCCCTTCACTATTCCTCTACATTTATTCTTGTTACTAATAGTATTAGTAAATGTCCAGTCAGTGGAAGTATGGCTGGCACTTGTACAATATTTTGTTTTCATGTGTTTTATAATTGTTCATGGTTCAATAGATCAAGGAAGCAGTATTGTTAGTCTAAGTAAATGCTTTTATATTTCCATACAATATATTTGCACCTAACATTCACGAGGTTATTGATTCCCCTAACCCTCGTGAATGTGGAGGGCCCCCTTTGGGGGTCGACAGGCCTTCTCGGAAACCTGTTCCTGCGGTCGAAAATGTTTTGGTTTGGGTAAAAAAAAATTTCCTTATGAAATGATAAGAATCTTTCTGATCATAATGCCACCAAAATTATGAAATTTGATCGAAAACTAACAGAACTATGCTTTCGCGAAGTTAGTGGTATCTATGACATTTACGCATCTGCGATTTCGCCCACTTTGAGCCCTATTTTCAAATTCCAATGTTTCAGTTTACTAAAATTATAGCTAATTTGCTAGAACTCCATTTCTTCTATAGATTGAGTACAAGAAACCTCCCATTTATCAATTTCAGCTACCCAAAATAGTGGTCAGAAAATGGCAATTTGGCCAATTTCTCAAATTTCAAACTATGCCAATTTCAAAATAGGGTCCATAATAAACAAGGCAGACATTCCTGGCACTAAAATAACATCTGTTTATTAGTCATGTCTCCAGGCCCCTCTTACATTACTTTTGCTTTTCATTTTGAATTTTTATTCTCGCAAAAAAATAGATTTACTGTTATGTATACAACTGCATCATTGTAAAAATGGGATAAATATCGGCACTTGTGCATGAATATTAGACTCGCCAGTTGATGTGTATTGGATGCATGGTGTGATTTGTTAACTCTTGAACATCGTCAAAAATCTAACATTTTCGCTACTTTGAGCTCAATTTCAAGGTACTTGTCATTGTCACACCAATCAAAATCATCTCTATTTCTGTAATATATCTTCCATTCTATCAAACGAGAAAAAGAAAGAATACATTAATAAATACCATATGAAAATACAGCAAAGTTGCTGTTGTAAAAAAAAAAAAAAAAAAAAAACGGTCTGAGTTTTTTCCTTGTGCAGTGTGGTGCAGGATTTTTTTTATACTGCACACTGACCACACAAGACCCATTCTTTCATATGTAGGGCTACCAGCCATTTCCCCACTTAATTTGAGGTTGCTAGAATTTACGCGTACTAGTACAGCACCGACCCCTGCTCGTAAAACGTACTAGTAAGGTACAGACCCCCAAAGGGTTAATGGTAAATCTTCTATTTTTGTGAATGAAGAATCAGAATAGAATTAGTGTGAAGCCTTGGAACATAGCTAATGAACAAAGGCAATTTTATTTTAGTGCCAGAATGCCTGTATTTTCTTCTGGACCCTATTTTAAAATTTGTGTAAAAATAGCAAATTGCCAATTTATCACTTGGGTAGTTGAAATGGTTGATTGGGCATTGTGCTGAATCAATAAAATACTTGCTGGTGAAATAGAAAATTTGGTACACGGGAGCAATGTAGTTGGCCAAAAATAAATCTCTGGGAAAAATTGCCAGTGTAAATATTGCCGACAACAAAATCCGCAAAAGTGTAACTTCGTCAATTTTTTATCATATTTTGTACTTAAATTGAATTAGTGGACCCTCGCTATTCGAACATAATCTGTTCCAGAAAGCTTTTTCTTCGAACAAAATGTTCGAAAGGAGATTTAATATTTCCCATAAGAAATAATTGAAAAAACAAATAATCCGTTCCTGCTGTCAGGAGGCAGTACAAAATAGTACTTCACTGTGAAGCTATTATCAACTCGACAGCTTATTTATCTATCAATTCATCTAATATGACATAATAAACAATATAACTAACATAAAAACCTGATAAACACTAGAATAAAATGTCATTATGAATGTGGTGGCTGGGGAGGACTGGTGGTGGGCATTCTTGGTCTAGCTATGAAAACACATTCCCATTCTTGCCTCCAGACGTGTAAGAGAAAACGGAGTTTGTAATGTCGCATGTATCATATGTAATATACCAGCCTTTATATGCGAGATCCCTTGAACCTGTGATGCTCCTGTGAAGTCATGCGTCCTGCGCATGTGCGCGCGCAGAGAGAAGCGTCTCATTCTCAAGACCGTATACCTAGGGGTAACAGGTGGCTGGGTATATCTTCTTAGACTCGTTCAATACACGGTAACCACACACTGGTGGGTGGTTACCATATATTGAATGAGTCAGTGAGAGATATACCCAGCCACCTGTTAACCCAAAGTCTACGGTCTTGAGAATGAGACGCTTCTCTCTGTGCGCGCACATCGCAGGACACATGACTTCACAGGAGCATCACAGGTTCAAAGGATCTCGCATGTGTCCAGGCTGGTAACAGAAAACTGGTTTGTTTAAAAAAACTCCCAAACCTTCATTTAATCTTTAGTCCCCTTGCACTATATTAAGACTGCCTCACACTTAATGAACAAACTCCAAACAATTAGTATAATTGTGAAATGTCTGGATGAACGTGCAGGGTATTGTTCTCGAGTGTAAAAAACGCGGGACTGACTCTCCACGACTATTTCATAAGACTAAGTAACAAACATTCTTGGCCACAAGACAAGTTTAGGGGTCTGGACAGTGAAAGGGTTAGTTACTGTATAACCTCGTAGGTGAGGAAATACAGGTCCCCGATTATATGGCAGGGGAATTGGGGCCATCCTCCCCCTCATTTTTTAATTCTAAATTCATATAAATGCCTAGTTCTACTGCTAACTTAAGTTAGCAGTAGAACTAGGCATAGTGAAATGCACATGCAGTGCACTCGTTACTTACCTTAAAATATTTGTAGTTTTAACTGTTGTCCAGACCCCTGGTCTGATAATTGCTCATTGTCCAATAATTAAAAAAAAAAAATCTTTTTTCCAAAGGTAATGAAACCCAGAGCATGAAAATTGACAATTATGTTTTTGTGCATTTTGCTGTCAACGTCGTTCCCCCTACACACACACTTGGTCCTAGTCCTCTAATTTAGGCCAATTATGTTCCAGTCGACCAAATTCTTAGCTATTTAACTTTTATATCTTCCATTTGCTCAATTGAGCACAAGCAACTGCCCAATAAAGTAATCAGAAATTGGTAGTTTGGCCAGTTTTACACAAATTTCAAAATGTTAAAATTTCAAAATAAGGTACTCATTAGTTTCCAGTGTTAGTGTAAAATCCCATTTAATTTTTATTCACACATTTACTGTTATGCAGTATTATCAAATAAATTGTAAACCAAAGTCAGTTTTTTTTTTCTTGCATATTTTTTATATGGTGCACACTTGCTGCATAGACCCATTCTCTTGTATCATTCTCTTGTATCTAGTAGTGATGTATGGGATATCCGCATCTGCTGAACATCTGCACAATTTCTTACATCCACACAATTTCTTGCTTCTGTATTCACATCCGTAAAATAAGACATCCGGATATCCGAATTTTTCACATCCAATACATCCCTAGTATCTACGCCCAAATTTATCACTTGCAGCTTATCTTGAGAACTGAGCTAGTGGCATATTACTAAAGAGCAGATAGTGACCTCAAATGCCTTTTAAGCATGTATAATATAGGAAGCTAGGGGTTCATATTAAAAAAGAAATGCAATTAAATAGCAAACTATTAGTATCACTAAATTGTGAAATGTAAATATCACTATTTACACAAACTATAAAAAATCCCCTTTGGGTTCATCTACCAAATTTATTTACTAATTTTGGTCAGCCAGTTGGGGAAGAAAAAATTCACAAGTAACTAGTGTGGGTTACTGTGACACACTAAAATTAGTTTAATTGTAAAACTTTAATATTTCTAAATGTTACTCTTGGCACTATTCAGTCTTAAACTTAAATATTTGGTTCCCTTTTCATGTAATCTGTCAAAGATTTCCTTACTTTTTACCCATTACCTTTATAACTAGCAATTTAGAAAAGTAATTTACCTACCAACATTGTTTTTAAGTGATAATGTTCATAAGTCTTATTTCATTAAGACCCTTTACTATTCCAGTCCTCTAATTTATCCCTCCAACATCCACCCCACTCCTTTCACTAGATTTATTGCAACCTGTCACTGTCAGGTATTGTTGGCAATTTTAAAGGAGCACATTTCAAGGCCATTCACTCTTGACACTCCTTAAAAAATAAAGGGTATTAGGCTCCTGCAAAGTAACTTAGAAAGGTACTGTTGCCCTTTTCAAAATTTATTTTTCCTGAGGATGGGTAAGGCTTTTCCCACTAGATCCAATTTGTTGTAAACCATGATCATTTTTATTTCCATTCAAATAGGTAAATCTTCCATTTGTGAATTTCAAAATGTAGGGAAAGTGAATAGGAGATGCCTTGGGATGTTATTTAATAAACTAAGAAATGTTGCTTTAGTGCTCGGTGGGAGACGGCCGGCTTGGGAGGGGGGGGAAAAAAAATTTAACAGCTTTGTGCTGTCAGGCTAATAACATGATTGTCTTTTAGATCACTTACTCTTGTTTACCTCCATGGTACCCCAGTTGTCAGTGTAGTTGATCTGGCACTCCCTAGATGGTAGCTAACATCTTTCACAGTTTTAAGACTAGGAATTATGCCCAAATACTAAGGTAGTTTGTGAAGGTACATGACCCTAAGATTCTTAATCTTGGTCATAGGTTTTTCCTATGCACTTTAAATTCCTGCTGCTGGTAACCACTGATTTAGTAATCATATTTAAATTATATTAATACTGTGTGAGAATAGAAATTAATACTATTTTTTTTTTCAGGTTACACCTCATTGACAAGGTGCAGTTAGTTGACCAAGGTAAGCACCAACTTCTTTAGTTGCCTTCGTACAGTATTCAAATCATGATGAAATTGTCACGACGGTCTTCAGAAGGAAATATCTGGTGATATTTGTTGACACTGATAGATGTTTGGTTAGGCATTAAATTAATAATAATGCTTGAGCTGATATAATTTTACTTTTGTTTCAGGTGAGTTCCCTGATTTGCAGTAGGTGATGTATAAAAGGAAGATATTATGACCCTTTCAGGTTGTTTGATTATTGTATATGGGCCAAGTTCAAAATTATTTTCAGTGAAATAATTTACATTGTCTATACCATCATTTGGCTGAAATGTGATGTCAAGCAGCATTCATTGTTTATGATTTTAGTTTTTTTTCCCATTGATTTTTTTTTCTTTGTAGGGACTTGTGCCAGTATCATGATCATTACCTGCTTGTGGATGGAAGACTAAATTTTCAGATGCCTGAGTAAGTAAATAAATTTTATTTTTGTTAATAAATTTAAGGTTCAGGCTAAATTATTAAATTAATTTAAGTTTGACTTTCCCCTCCAATTGCATGGGTGGATTTGGTGTGCAGCCTTGTCCCCCCCCTCCCCCTTAGTCCTATTTAACCAATAACTACTTTATGATCAGTTTTATAAATTATCATAGGAAAAAAAATGTGAAATTCCCTTTATTTAGGTTAAACTGTTTGTATACTGAATGTTGAATGTAGTATTTTCCTTTTTATTTGCTTCACTTGCTGTGTTGGCTTCCCTGTGTGATAATGGTAATTCATAATTTATATTAATGGGAAGCCTTAATTTTAAAATGATGATAATGGGAGAGGTTCGCAAATTTTTAGCTGAAACCTTGTGATTAAATATCTCCTGCCTGTCTGATAATTTTCTTTTTGAAAAGATTTCCTGCACGATTTTTGCTCTTAAAACATTTGTACCACATTTTTTACAAATTCACTATTTCCCATTTCTTTTGCAGACAATGATGGGCATGCTTACATAGTCACAATACTGGTGAGTTGCAGGAATTTCCTTTATGGTAGTGTTCACACCAATCATGTTCTGTTTAGTGTACCATTAGATGCATTCCATAAAATTCAAACATTTTAAGATTTTTTTTATCTTCCAGTTGAACTAGGTAGAAGACCACAAAAATTGTGTAGAAATTTTAGTGGTCCCCATTAAGAAATATACCATTGACGATCGGCTGCTACAGTATGTTGTTCCAGCCTTTTCACAATGGTAGATGAAGTGAGAATCCAGCTAATTCTGGTAGTTACAACCAGGATTTTCCAGGTTCTCAAACAATAAAATGAGCTAATATAAGATTGTGCTTGCAATATTTTCTATTTCATAAATTTTTTTCCCTTATTAAAGGCCTGATAACACTTACGTTACGAAGGTTTAATTTTGCAATTTAAAGTGTTTGCTAATTTTGGGTCCATGGTATCTAGTGGGCCATTTGGAGGTTTTGATTGTGGTCCCTAAAGCAAACTAGGTTGCCCACCATCCTTTAATGGGCTGTGGCCCAGTTTTTTTTAAATGACATTTCAACTCTTCATAGCTGTTTGACCATCTTAGGTTTAGCACTTCCTTTTGATTAGAATCGACTCTTCATATAACCTGTACATTATAATATAACTAATTGCTAATCTGCACATTTTTATAAAGATACGGACACTAATTCTATTCCCTTAACTGTTCTTACACCTTTAATCTTGTTGCTGTCAGTCGTGCATGTGGAAGTATGGTGTGCAGTCAAAGACTATTCAGATGACAAAATAAAGGGATAAAATAATTACATAGTGGGAAGTCTGCAAATATCACATGAAGCTAGATTAGAGTAAATGCTCCAAATTTATATATAGAATTCAGTTATTTCAAACTTTACAGTTTGATACATTTCATGGTGTATATGTACAAGGTATACAGGCAAGCCTAGCTGACATCGATGACATTCTATATAGAAAGCCCCATGGTGAATTTATATTTGTATATTAACTGTTCCAGTGCTATGATTGGTGGTTGACTTGGAGAACTACAGTTCAGCAAAGGAATGCATATAGAAATACTTTGTAACTTAATAAATAAGTAAATGAAATTCTTGTATTTTCTCTTAAATCTTTTATGAATGTGGAGGCAGCTTCACATTTTAGCTCCAGGTCCCAGTTATCTAACTGGGCATGCATCCACCCCATGGAGGAGAGTGGTGGCCCATTTTTATACATACCTTAGCAAACTCTTATTCTAATTCTACTTAATTACATTTAGTAGAGTTATGGAATTTAACACCAGTCGTTTTTCCCAGGTAATTAAAAAAAAAAAAATCCCTGAATCCCTTTACCCTCCAACAGCCAATTTCCTCCTCTATACGTATAACATACTCTGGCACCTGTTAGTCCCTTGTATACACCCCCTTCTCAACATTTCATAGGGAGGTTCCTTTATGCTGGTGAAGGGCTCTTGCTCTAGGTAATTGTCCATTTTCCTGAACAGTCTGCCTTCCATCCCCCCGACCCCCTTCACATGCTATATAATCCCTATGGGTTTAGTACCCCCATGATAATTCATGGAACAACCATACAGTTAGTCATAATGTCCTGTCTGTCACTAGACAATTTGCTTTTGTCTTCACTGCCCTAACAAATTGTGACTGCTGAAAGTATCTTCGATGCTTTTAGTAGCACGATTCCACTGCTTACGCACTTCTGAACACATCTTTGCATATACCTTTAACATATTCCACCCTGCAGCTCTGTATGACCCTTTTGGGTTTAGCGTTTAATTTGGTACCTTTGTACTTGGTTGTTACTGATGACCTTCTGGAAGGTGCCTTGTTGCCAGTGAGGGGCTTTTGATTTAAGGAATTTCCCCTCATGTATTTAACTTTATTTCCTCATACTATATAAACCTTGCACTTTAGCATTCTTCCTTGAACATAATACTAAAGGTATGTATTTGAGAGACTTGTAGAAAACTGTTTATTTCGGGCCACATCTACAGAGGCTTATACGTACTTAGTTATTGCTTGATGTAGCACTCAAAGTGGACTTCCCAGTTAACATTCTAGCAGTACTTCCTAGACACTCTTGCCATATGCTCCTACCAATAGACTACTGGCTACATAATATAATATATTATCTCGAACGCATTCTAGTAATACCTGCTACATCCTTGGTCAAGTGGTTTAGCGCTTCTATTTGATTATAATAAAAAATCCTTGGTCGAGCAGGTGTCCGGTGAAATTGATCCATTAATTTTTTTAGTGTTGTAGCATCACTGGCGAATGAGTTGTATATCACCCGCAAAACAAATAAGTACACAAATTCGTAAAAATTAAATCATAGTAGAGTAGAATGTTAGTGGCAGTATTTTGTACAAGTCAACACTACTACCATGACAAAGGTGGGTTGGTAAATTTTAGATTCTGTTGTTGAAACATGCTACTCAGTGAAGAGTAGACCTTTCTAGGAACATGCAGGCACCACTAATCACGATGTTTAAAGTGGGAATGCTGTTAAAGCTTCCATTAGAATTAACTTTGGTTATCTTAAATTTTGTTAGAAACACTTAGGCTCTACCAAAATTAATACTCCTGTATGATCAGCAGCAAGAATTAATACTTTGGTATGATCTCTGTAGGCAAAATCTTATTCTCCCTAAGAAAATTCTTTTGAGAGTAACTTGGTCTGCTATCTTTAGGGCTGGTTAGCCATGGATTAGTTTCCAGTTCCGCAAGTTGCTTTCCTCTTGCTGTTGAAAGGACTATAATAACGGAATGCTTTCTCCTTGGATAGCCTAATTACCTTTAGCTGTAAGAATTTAATGGCCTTTCATTACCAGCAGGTATCGAATATTGCTGGAAGGCAGTTTGAAAGCAAACTAGCATAATACTTTCGGCTGGGTTATGATAAACACTGACCTCTAGCACCAACTGCCTGGTAGACCAAGCAGTTGATGCGAAAGTCTGAATGAAGGTTGTTGCAGGTTCGACAGTCTTGTCCCGGCCCGGGTCTTTTCCAGATGGTGACCCGGCATTGGGCCCCCCGGGTCGGGGGTGTCTCATCTTTAGTCTTGCTATCGGCCCTCCGGGTGGAGGGTTGCGGTCTGACGGTATGATCCCTGCGGGTTAAATATCTAAGGTTGTGCTCTAAACCTTTGATGCTGTAGCACCTGGGGTGATGGAAGATCATTACACTGGCTTCAAGGGGAGGGAAAAATACAAATCCTTGGATCCAGAGCCCCTCGCTAGCATGAATTATTTAAAATATATGTTTGACCCGCTCGCCAACCTCTAGGAACCATCCTTGAGGAATAAGGAAGCCATGCGGAGATGTTGCACAAGAGATGACACCCGAAGGTTTTATTGTTTTATAACCCTTGTGGGTTTAGCGCTTAGTTATGATTTAACTCATTGATATGGTTGAGACCTAGCCACTGGGACGGCTCTCTCCCCATGAACCATCAGTAAATATGCTTTAGTTCGGGACAAGTCACAACCAATAACTAGCTCTTAATTTAAATCGAAGTGGAAGCGCTAAACCCATAAGCCTCACTATCACCTGGAGAATGGGAGGCATTCAGGTTCGAATCTGAATGCCTGGATAACGATCCTCACCAACATCGAGGCACCTCCCTTGAAGGGTGCAGCTATAAAAAAAGGTCGATTTACTTTTCAAGAGGACTTGATCCAGTCTGAACTGGGCTCACTTGCATCAAATCTAATTATTTGCCATTTCCCAGGCGGTGACTAACCCTTTCATGTTTAGCGCTTTACCATTTAATGAAACCTAAATGAGCAAATAAAGGCAATTATGGATTGTGTGTAAAGTATGGGAAGTGGCAGACGTACATGTATACGTTGGCACGGACATACATATGTATTAGAATGCATATACATTTGTTGGCAAGGCTATAAATGCGTTGGTACATAAATGTTTTATCGCGTAGGTACACTGGTTGGCAGTTCTAACAAGTGGCTCTACAACCAAATTTAACGTTTTGTTGTAAACCTCTCAAGGAAAACCCTTCTCCACATACCTTAATTAAATGTTTTAGAAATAAAGTAAGAATCGTCTAACTTTGCCTTACTGAAAGACACGTTTATAAGGCTTACAGCATCCCTTCATCTTCAGAGTAGTTGACAGTTCAATCTACTTCCTGTAACCCAGGAAAGGTTCATTTAAGATTTTCTTTACCAACAAATGGTTTCCCCGAGAATGAGAACCCCCATTGCTTTTTAGAAGACTATTTTCGTTGCCATTTTTTCAGGTTAGCATCTGGTGTCAGCATATCCTTCAAGGGAAGGAAGGGGAAAAAAAGGCTGTGTTCAATATAGACCCACAGGCCTGCTGTATTATGTTCTTAATTGGAACTATCCTCCCCTTCCTCGGAACAAACCTAATTAGCTTTTCCCAGGCACTGTATGACCCCTAAGGTTTTAGGGCTTTTTCATGAGTACTAAATGCTGGTCTCACTAGCTATAACCCCTGTGGTTTAGCGCTTCTATTTGATTATAATAATAATGGTCTCACTAGCATTAGTAGTAGGGGGACTTCGCCACTCACAACTCAAGAAGCAGATGGACGCCCTAAAGACCATGGGTGGAAAATCTAACCTAACCATTGACGTTATCAACGTCTGGCAAGTTGGCGTCAGGAAGTCATTTTGTCGAAGAAACATTAACTTAACCTTGCTATCAAACTTGTACACGGACTCCTTCACTGTACTATTACACTACCCAGGACTATGCACCCGCAACAGTTCCACTGTGCTTCTCATTCACTCGACACAGTCGAATGTAAAGCTTTCCTCTACTGTTGAAAAGAGTATCATAAAAATGCAAAACTGCATGAAGCTGAATATCACTAAGCTTTCAGAGCCAAATAAATCTGAACACTTGCAATAAGCTAGTGATGTTGAGAAAGCCCGTCCTACGTAAAGCACCTATGGCATCTTCCTGAACTACGTGTCAGGCCTAAGCATATGTTTCTAATATTCTTACAATTAGCACTTACAAAAATTACTGGAGTGACTAAAATAACAATATTATAGTATCTATAAGGCTGCGAGCAGCTTCCCATAAACCACAAAAAAATAAAAAATGAAGCGGATGAAAATCACTTGAAACTCAGCAGTATTTGAAAGTGTGGGCAGCAAACAGCGGATTAACTTGAGATGTATAGGCCTAGTCCAGGGGTTGCTGCTGAACTCACGTGTTAGCCTATAACCCAGGGATCCCCCATTGAGGGTTACTTCATGCTGGTGTATCGCTTTTGAGCCGGGGAATTAAACATCATCTTCCCTTGATCAAACTATTGCTTCCCGTTTCCCCAGGCGCTATAATATGACCCTTGTGGGTTTGACTTCCCATAAAATATAATAAGAGCCCAGGATTTGCTGCTCAGACCTGCTACACCGCCTTGGCTGAGGAAGGTGTTATCAGCAGTTCATTTCATACCTTGCAATATGCAGTTGTGTGAAGTGGTATACTGCACATAGTGTATGTACTACCTACTTGCAAATAGTGTATGTACTACCTACTTGCACATAGTGTATGTACTACCTACTTGCACATAGTGTATGTACTACCTACTTTAACAAGACAACCACTTAAATTAAAATCTTCGATCTTTCAAGGAAGTTACTTCAAGTTGCCTTACCCTAAGATGAAGCCTCATTACCTCTCATTTCCCAGGCGTTACCTGATCCCTAAGTATTTATAACTTCCCTATGATGTGCAATAGTGATGAAAATTGTAGATAAAAGTAGCGGTGATGGGATTCTTTTTGAGGTGGAGATTTGTGCATGAAGTGGGAATGAGCATAATTAAAATGCTTAACTGGATAACAGCTCTTAGTTTGTAAAATTGATTTTTGTAAAAAAAAAAGTGCTAGAAGGCAGACAGAGCTTGAGTCGAGGAGTGACCAACTTAACGCAAAATAAATGACTGAGGGTGTTGGTGCTGTATGACCCCTACGGGTTTAGCGCTCTCCCCAATGAGTGTTTGAGTTTGTGTGGAACAGACAACGGTGGTTAATGCCAGTTAGAGAGGTGCTCGTGAGAGAAAACCAGAGTGGATTACCGTAGTCAACGGACGTCCAAGTAACAAGTCACAATTAATTGTGGTAAATCTCGTCTTATCGTCCACCTTGAAGCTACACTTCATTACCGTCACTTGACGTCACAACCAGCAAGTATCGTCATCTGACGTCACAACCAGCAAGTACCGTCACTTGACGTCACAACCAGCAAGTACAGTTACCTGACATCAAAGCCAGGAAGTACTACCAGAAGGTACAAGCACTTGACATCGCAACCAGCAGGCACTGACACCTGACATCACAACCAGCAGGCACTGACACCTGACATCACAACCAGCAGGTACTGACACCTGACATCACAACCAGCAGGCACTGACACCTATCACAACCAGCAGGCACTGACACCTAACATCACAACCAGCAGGCACTGACACCTAACATCACAACCAGCAAGTACCGTCACCTGACGTCCCTACAAGTGGATGCAGTAACCTGACGTCACAACCAGCAGGTACTGACCATAATGCAGTATATAACACCTTGCCTCCAGTATTTCATATTAACAAAATAATGAAACTACATCACAGAGAATTGTAAAAACGGATGGGGGCAGGGGGGTAGGAATATGGCTTTCAGAATATAGTCGGAAGGCCTACCACCGAGGCTGACTGTTGCACGTGTTCACCAATATACTCTCCTGGGAAACAAGTATTCCCAACCCGTGTAAGGTCGCTCTCACTTAACAATAAACAGAATGTAATCTAAAAAAAAAATATATCATTTATCTGTAATGTTAGTTAACCAACATTAACAACATTAGTTTGTAACACAAACACAGTACCCACATAATTCGACGAGTTTTAACTTTTTTTCGTTTAAGTAATGAAAGACATGAGCCAAGATTTCGAAGCTGCCATACATCGAAACTTCAAAACTCTGATGGCCCTAAAATTTCCCTGCGGAACCCGAAGACTTCTAGTGGACTTCATACAAGGAACTATTGAGATTTTATAAAGCCTCAAGCCTCTTTGTGAAGCTTCAAGAGACTATGAAGCCTCAAGAGACTGTGAAGCTTCTATAATATAATCTCCGTAGAGACCTAAATTCATTTTAAAGTTCTGGAAGTTTCTTGTGAATAAAATGAATCTCGGTTACTTATGAGACTGGACACTTATAAGGCTCTGAGATTCTCAAGAGGCTCTGAGACTCCTCGTAGAGATCCAATACTTGTGAAGCTTACAGATGTGAGATGAGCGCAGGAACTCCACTTAACCTTCAACCAACCACCTTCGCCCACTCCCTCAGTACCTCTCACTCTCAGAGTTCGCTCAAGGCGATATTACTTTAAATATTTCGACTAGTGGTCATTAGCATCATTCTTTGGTTAAACTGGACACTGAGGCAAGAACTTGTTTATCCCTAAAAGAGGACTACAATAAACTGTCATTGTATGTACACACAGACTTTTCGTGTACATTGTATGTATGTATGTATATATATATATATATATATATATATATATATATATATATATATATATATATATATATATATATATATATATATATATATATATATATATATATATATATATATATTTTCTTGGTGTTTACACAATAGATAGGGCAGCATCACAATTGTTGATATTAACACTGAAATGCACTTAGTATTTGACTGAAAACACTTTAAACAATACTTTAAGTTCATGTAAGATTTAGCATTGTAAAGATGCACTAATTAACACTTATTGAAGTACCGAATTTTTCGATAACACTCCTAAAGTTACATGTTAGAAGTGGAAAGAAAATCTCTGATTTTACGCTCTTTCTACTCGGCGTGTCTTGTTCCTCGAGCAAGTCTCGTAGCGGATAGTGTTGGAGCTACAAGTTGCACTTGAAGGTTCGTATGAACATGGATTTTCTGAGTATGATATTCAAAGACGAATACATAGCAAGTTCGCGACATATTGCCCTCTTAAACAGACTTTTACGTCGTTGGACTTCATAGCAAGATGCTGGTGATGATGTGGTTGTGGTGACGATGGTTGTGGGGACGATGAATGTGGTGACGGTGGTTGTGGTGACGATGCTTGTTGTGACGGTGGTTGTGGTGACGGTGGTTGTTGTGACGGTGGTTGTGGTGACGGTGGTTGTGGTGACGATGCTTCTCTCATCTCAGTTACACAACTCAAGCTCTGAAATACAGAGGGTTGATATTACAACTGCTGATACTCGGACATGGGAAAAACAAATTGTACAAGAATTACCCTTCAAGGAGAGCTGCCTTAATTAACGCCGGTAAAGGGCTCTTGATCCAAGAAATCTGAGGTAACCTCCTTTCCTTAAACAACATAATTACTTGTCATTCATGAAGCCCTTTATGAGCCCGACGGGTTTAAAGTTTCCCATTAATATAGAGGTAACGCTAATCATAATTTGACTCCATACACCTGTGTATTACATAATGGGAGAGCAGAAATGGGGTTAGCAGTAATGGGGTAGTGTAGTACTGTATATGGGTGAAGGGAGGGAAGGAAACAGTAATGGGGTAGTGTAGTACTGTATATGGGTGAAGGGAGGGAAGGGAACAGTAATGGGGTAAAGACATGACAGGTCAACATTATCCAGGTGGGCCGTCAGCCTCACTGACATGAAAGTCGATAAATTGACGGAAACCAATTTGGTGTGTCACACTGTATCACCACCACTACTAGCAACACCACCACCACCACTACTAGCAACACCACCACCACCACTACTAGCAACACCACCACCACCACTACTAGCAACACCACCACCACCACTACTAGCAACACCACCACTACTAGCAACACCACCACCACTACTAGCAACACCACCACTACTACTAGCAACACCACCACCTCTACTAGCAACACCACCACCTCTACTAGCAACACCACCACTACTACTAGCAACACCACCACCTCTACTAGCAACACCACCACCACTACTAGGAACACTACCACCACCACTACTAGGAACACTACCACCACAACTACTAGGAACACCACCACCACCACTACTAGGAACACTACCACCACCACTACTAGGAACACTACCACCACCACTACTAGGAACACTACCACCACCACTACTAGGAACACTACCACCACCACTACTAGGAACACCACCACCACCACTACTAGGAACACCACCACCACCACTACTAGGAACACTACCACCACCACTACTAGGAACACTACCACCACCACTACTAGGAACACTACCACCACCACTACTAGGAACACTACCACCACCACTACTAGGAACACTACCACCACCACTACTAGCAACACTACCACCACCACTACTAGGAACACTACCACCACCACTACTAGCAACACTACCACCACCACTACTAGGAACACCACCACTACTAGCAACACCACCACCACCACTACTAGCAACACTACCACCACCACTACTAGGAACACTACCACCACCACTACTAGGAACACTACCACCACCACTACTAGGAACACTACCACCACCACTACTAGGAACACCACCACTACTAGCAACACTACCACCACCACTACAACTATACACTAATAAATGTACACATATACACATAAATGTACACGTGAATTCATACATAATCAAATGAGTACACAAATACATAAAAAACTATATAATCACACACACACACATTTAAGCCCCTGGGGATACAGGAGGGATACTAAGAGGATACAGGAGGGATACTAAGAGGATACAGGAGGGATACTAAGAGGATACAGGAGGGATACTAAGAGGATACAGGAGGGATACTAAGAGGATACAGGAGGGATACTAAGAGGATACAGGAGGGATACTAAGAGGATACAGGAGGGATACTAAGAGGATACAGGAAGTGAGGAGTCGTAATTATATATTTTTTTAACTTCAAAGTCTGGATGGATTAGGCCACTACGAGACGTATGGGTAAGGTTCCTTGCACCTGCTGCTGTTGTTCACCTAGCAGTAAATACCTAGGTACCTGGGTGTTAGTCGACTGCTGTGGGTAATAATCTAGTCAGATGGTGGGATGTCAAGTGGGGGGGGGGGGTGAGGTGTAGAGTGGTTTGTGAATTTTTTTGGGGTAACAAGGTGTGGGGTGGATGAAGTGAGGGGTGGGTGGTGAAGTGTGGGGTAAGTGGTGAAGTGTGGGGTAAGTGGTGAAGTGTGGGGTGGGTACTGAGACACACATGGCCACCATCAACGGTGATATATGACACACTACCAAGTAATCACTAGCACCAAGGCTGAGAAAGAAGCCAATAGCAAGAAGGCAGGCTGGCAGGCAGTCAAGCAGGCTGGCAGGCAGTCAAGCAGGCTGGCAGGCAGTCAAGGAGGCTGGCAGGCAGTCAAGGAGGCTGGCAGGCAGTCAAGCAGGCTGGCAGGCAGTCAAGCAGGCTGGCAGGCAGTCAAGGAGGCTGGCAGGCAGTCAAGGAGGCTGGCAGGCAGTCAAGCAGGCTGGCAGGCAGTCAAGCAGGCTGGCAGGCAGTCAAGAGGCTGGCAGGCAGTCAAGCAGGCTGGCAGGCAGTCAAGCAGGCTGGCAGGCAGTCAAGCAGGCTGGCAGGCAGTCAAGGAGGCTGGCAGGCAGTCAAGCAGGCTGGCAGGCAGTCAAGCAGGCTGGCAGGCAGTCAAGGAGGCTGGCAGGCAGTCAAGCAGGCTGGCAGGCAGTCAAGCAGGCTGGCAGGCAGTCAAGCAGGCTGGCAGGCAGTCAAGCAGGCTGGCAGGCAGTCAAGCAGGCTGGCAGGCAGTCAAGGAGGCTGGCAGGCAGTCAAGGCAGGCTGGCAGGCAGTCAAGCAGGCTGGCAGGCAGTCAAGCAGGCTGGCAGGCAGTCAAGCAGGCTGGCAGGCAGTCAAGAGGCTGGCAGGCAGTCAAGCAGGCTGGCAGGCAGTCAAGCAGGCTGGCAGGCAGTCAAGGAGGCTGGCAGGCAGTCAAGGAGGCTGGCAGGCAGTCAAGCAGGCTGGCAGGCAGTCAAGCAGGCTGGCAGGCAGTCAAGGAGGCTGGCAGGCAGTCAAGGAGGCTGGCAGGCAGTCAGCAGGCTGGCAGGCAGTCAGCAGGCTGGCAGGCAGTCAAGGAGGCTGGCAGGCAGTCAAGAGGCTGGCAGGCAGTCAAGGAGGCTGGCAGGCAGTCAAGCAGGCTGGCAGGCAGTCAAGAGGCTGGCAGGCAGTCAAGAGGCTGGCAGGCAGTCAAGAGTGGCAGGCAGTCAAGGGCTGGCAGGCAGTCAAGCAGGCTGGCAGGCAGTCAAGGAGGCTGGCAGGCAGTCAAGGAGGCTGGCAGGCAGTCAAGCAGGCTGGCAGGCAGTCAAGGAGGCTGGCAGGCAGTCAAGAGGCTGGCAGGCAGTCAAGCAGGCTGGCAGGCAGTCAAGCAGGCTGGCAGGCAGTCAAGCAGGCTGGCAGGCAGTCAAGGAGGCTGGCAGGCAGTCAAGGAGGCTGGCAGGCAGTCAAGGCGAGCAGTCAAGGCACAGTAGTGGCAGGCAGTCAAGGAGGCTGGCAGGCAGTCAAGGAGGCTGGCAGGCAGTCAAGAGGCTGGCAGGCAGTCAAGCAGGCTGGCAGGCAGTCAAGGAGCTGGCAGGCAGTCAAGCAGGCTGGCAGGCAGTCAAGGAGGCTGGCAGGCAGTCAAGGAGGCTGGCAGGCAGTCAAGGAGGCTGGCAGGCAGTCAAGAGGCTGGCAGGCAGTCAAGCAGGCTGGCAGGCAGTCAAGCAGGCTGGCAGGCAGTCAAGGAGGCTGGCAGGCAGTCAAGCAGGCTGGCGGCAGTCAACAGGCTGGCAGGCAGTCAAGAGGCTGGCAGGCAGTCAAGGAGGCTGGCAGGCAGTCAAGGAGGCTGGCAGGCAGTCAAGAGGCTGGCTAGGCTGGCGCCAAGGAGGCTGGCAGGCAGTCAAGAGGCTGGCAGGCAGTCAAGGAGGCTGGCAGGCAGTCAAGGAGGCTGGCAGGCAGTCAAGGAGGCTGGCAGGCAGTCAAGGAGGCTGGCAGGCAGTCAAGGAGGCTGGCAGGCAGTCAAGGAGGCTGGCAGGCAGTCAAGGCAGGCTGGCAGGCAGTCAAGGAGGCTGGCAGGCAGTCAAGGAGGCTGGCAGGCAGTCAAGGAGGCTGGCAGGCAGTCAAGAGGCTGGCAGGCAGTCAAGGAGGCTGGCAGGCAGTCAAGAGGCTGGCAGGCAGTCAAGAGGCTGGCAGGCAGTCAAGGAGGCTGGCAGGCAGTCAAGGAGGCTGGCAGGCAGTCAAGGGCTGGCAGGCAGTCAAGGAGGCTGGCAGGCAGTCAAGGAGGCTGGCAGGCAGTCAAGGAGGCTGGCAGGCAGTCAAGGAGGCTGGCAGGCAGTCAAGGAGGCTGGCAGGCAGTCAAGGAGGCTGGCAGGCAGTCAAGCGGTAGGCTGGCAGGCAGTCAAGGAGGCTGGCAGGCAGTCAAGCAGGCTGGCAGGGCAGTCAAGGAGGCTGGCAGGCAGTCAAGCATGGCTGGCAGTGGGCAGTCAAGCAGGCTGGCAGGCAGTCAAGGAGGCTGGCAGGCAGTCAAGCAGGCTGGCAGGCAGTCAAGCAGGCTGGCAGGCAGTCAAGCAGGCTGGCAGGCAGTCAAGCAGGCTGGCAGGCAGTCAAGCAGGCTGGCAGGCAGTCAAGCAGGCTGGCAGGCAGTCAAGCAGGCTGGCAGGCAGTCAAGCGGCAGGCTGGCTGAGGCAGTCAAGGAGGCTGGCAGGCAGTCAAGCAGGCTGGCAGGCAGTCAAGGAGGCTGGCAGGCAGTCAAGGAGGCTGGCAGGCAGTCAAGGAGGCTGGCAGGCAGTCAAGGAGGCTGGCAGGCAGTCAAGGAGACTGGCAGGCAGTCAAGGAGGCTGGCAGGCAGTCAAGGAGGCTGGCAGGCAGTCAAGGAGGCTGGCAGGCAGTCAAGGAGGCTGGCAGGCAGTCAAGGAGGCTGGCAGGCAGTCAAGGAGGCTGGCAGGCAGTCAAGGAGGCTGGCAGGCAGTCAAGGAGGCTGGCAGGCAGTCAAGCAGGCTGGCAGGCAGTCAAGCAGGCAGGTCTGACAAACGGGAAGGTAGTGGAGTGGGCTGGAAGGTAGGCAAGCAAGATGTCCGTAATTGGGGAACTTGTGGGGAGAAGAATTAAACCAATTTACTTCCTGGAAATTCACATAAGTTACTTGGGGATAAACAGTAACGGGGTGTCTCGAGACGGCCCGGGAGGAGTGGAACGATGGAGGGAGAGAAGGAAGGAGGGGAGAAGGATTAACTGGTGGGGAAGGGGCGATAAATGTTTCAGGCCATACTTCAAAGAGGAAGAGAGGGAGAGGAGGGGCTGCTGGGTAACCCGGTTTAATTCCTGGATGGAACACCTCGGACAAGATCCTGGGATCAAGAAGCCAGATATTGTTAGTACGTATATTTGGTAAGGTGCAGAAAGGTCGGTCTGGAGTTTTATGACTGACCGCGGGTTTTATTCCCACCCGTGGTATGGTTTGTTTGCAATCGTGTCATTACGATTTCGTGAGTCAGTCATTTTTTTATTCTCATCATTTGCACACACTAAATTATAGGGGACTTAAAACACCTAGGAAATGGGAGGTATTAAAATTTGATCCAAGGAAGGAGAGAATATATTCATTTCTTTGAGGGTCAGAAGCCATCAGTACGTGTCCAGAAGATTGTAGGAGAGTGCCAGGCTATGTCCGGTTACAGCTGTACTGACAGGTGCTGGTACCAGCAACATAACTCAGGTGCTGGTACCAGCAACATAACTCAGGTGCTGGTACCAGCAACATAACTCAGGTGCTGGTACCAGCAACATAACTCAGGTGCTGGTACCAGCAACATAACTCAGGTGCTGGTACCAGCAACATAACTCAGATGCTGGTACCAGCAACATAACTCAGGTGCTGGTACCAGCAACATAACTCAGGTGCTGGTACCAGCAACATAACTCAGGTGCTGGTACCAGCAACATAACTCAGGTGCTTGTAACAGCAACATAACTGAGATGCTGGTACCAGCAACATAACTGAGGTGCTGGTACCAGCAACATAACTCAGGTGCTTGTACCAGCAACATAACTGAGGTGCTGGTACCAGCAACATAACTGAGGTGCTTGTAACAGCAACATAACTGAGATGCTGGTACCAGCAACATAACTGAGGTGCTGGTACCAGCAACATAACTGAGGTGCTGGTACCAGCAACATAACTCAGGTGCTTGTAACA
Organism: Cherax destructor; assembly: GCA_009830355.1. Taxonomy (NCBI): domain Eukaryota; kingdom Metazoa; phylum Arthropoda; class Malacostraca; order Decapoda; family Parastacidae; genus Cherax; species Cherax destructor. Next base: position 2,771 of record WNWK01008205.1, on the reverse strand, counting down.
GCAACATAACTCAGATGCTGGTACCAGCAACATAACTGAGGTGCTGGTACCAGCAACATAACTGAGGTGCTTGTACCAGCAGGAGTCACAGCAGGGAGAGGGCCAGGGGACCAGACTAAGAGCCACATTAGCATTTCCATTAAACCCAGGTGTACCACCTGCACCACATATAAAACTGACATGAACACCAGGTGTACCACCTGCACCACATATAAAACTGACATGAACACCAGGTGTACCACCTGCACCACATATAAAACTGACATGAACACCAGGTGTACCACCAGCACCACATATAAAACTGACATGAACACTAGGTGTACCACCTGCACCACATATAAAACTGACATGAACACCAGGTGTACCACCTGCACCACATATAAAACTGACATGAACACCAGGTGTACCACCTGCACCACATATAAAACTGACATGAACACCAGGTGTACCACCAGCACCACATATAAAACTGACATGAACACCAGGTGTACCACCTGCACCACATAAAACTGACATGAACACCAGGTGTACCACCTGCACCACATATAAAACTGACATGAACACCAGGTGTACCACCTGCACCACATATAAAACTGACATGAACACCAGGTGTACCACCTGCACCACATATAAAACTGACATGAACACCAGGTGTACCACCTGCACCACATATAAAACTGACATGAACACCAGGTGTACCACCAGCACCACATATAAAACTGACATGAACACCAGGTGTACCACCTGCACCACATATAAAACTGACATGAACACCAGGTGTACCACCTGCACCACATATAAAACTGACATGAACACCAGGTGTACCACCAGCACCACATATAAAACTGACATGAACACCAGGTGTACCACCAGCACCACATATAAAACTGACATGAACACCAGGTGTACCACCTGCACCACATATAAAACTGACATGAACACCAGGTGTACCACCTGCACCACATATAAAACTGACATGAACACCAGGTGTACCACCTGCACCACATATAAAACTGACATGAACACCAGGTGTACCACCAGCACCACATATAAAACTGACATGAACACCAGGTGTACCACCAGCACCACATATAAAACTGACATGAACACCAGGTGTACCACCTGCACCACATATAAAACTGACATGAACACCAGGTGTACCACCTGCACCACATAAAACTGACATGAACACCAGGTGTACCACCTGCACCACATATAAAACTGACATGAACACCAGGTGTACCACCTGCACCAGATATAAAACTGACATGAACACCAGGTGTACTACCTGCACCACATAAAACTGACATGAACACCAGGTGTACCACCTGCACCACATATAAAACTGACATGAATACCAGGTGTACCACCTGCACCACATATAAAACTGACATGAACACCAGGTGTACCACCTGCACCACATATAAAACTGACATGAATACCAGGTGTACCACCTGCACCACATATAAAACTGACATGAATACCAGGTGTACCACCTGCACCACATAAAACTGACATGAACACCAGGTGTACCACCTGCACCACATATATAACTGATATAAGAACATAAGAACATAAGAATGGAGGAACACTGCAGAAGGCCTACTGGCCCATACAAGGCAGGTCCTTATCAAAACCACCACTACCTAAGAATTTATTCCCGTACTCACGACACAAATCAAACCCAGCCCCTCCCACTCATATATTTGTCCAATCTCTTTTTAAAGCCACCCAAGGTCCTAGCCTCTATCACAGTACTCGGAAGATTGTTCCACGCATCTACAACTCTGTTCGAAAACCAGTACTTGCCTATGTCCTTTCTAAATCTAAATTTATCCAATTTAAATCCGTTATTTCTGGTTCTTACTTGGTTCGATATCCTCAGTATTTTATTAATATCTCCTTTGTTTATGCCCATCATCCACTTGTACACCTCGATGATATCTCCTCATTCTACGTCTCTCCAGAGAGTGGAGATTCAACGCTCTAAGTCTATCTTCATACGGGAGATTTCTTATACTGTAAATCATTTTAGTCATTCTTCTTTGTATGTTCTCCAATGAATCTATATCCATCCTGTAGTAAGGAGACCAAAACTGAGCTGCATAATCCAAATGAGGTCTCACTAGTGATGTATAGAGCTGTAAAATAACTTTTGGACTTCTGTTGCTTATACTTCTTGAAATAAATCCTAGTAATCTGTTAGCCTTATTGCGCACACTTAGGCACTGTTGTCTTGGCTTTAGATTCCTGCTTACCATGACTCCCAAGTCTTTTTCACATTCTGTATGATCAAGCTCTACTTCACCTAGTTTATAAATTCAAAGGATATTTTCATTACCAAGGACTAGTACCTTACACTTGTCCACATTGAACTTCATCTGCCACTTTTGAGACCAAGACATTAATTTGTCCAAATCCTCCTGGAGTTCACTGGTATCCCCCTCAGAATGAATCATACGGCCTATTTTTGTATCATCAGCAAATTTACTCATGTCACTTGCAATTCCTTCATCAAGGTCATTTATGTAAATTATGAACAACAATGGGCCTAAAACTGATCCTTGTGGAACGCCACTAGTGACTAATCCCCATTCAGATTTGACCCCATTAATGGAAACTCTCTGCTTTCTATTGGTAAGCCATGCCTCTATCCATGCTATAACTTTACCTCCTACACCATGAGCTGCCACCTTTCTTAAGAGTCTCTTGTGAGGTACTCTATCGAAGGCCTTACTGAAATCCAAGTAAACTATATCATATTCTTTATC
>WNWK01008204.1:0-86683 GCA_009830355.1 Cherax destructor | reverse complement strand
GAATTACCAATAGCATATAAGAGGATTTCTATTTAAATAATTTTAACTGAAATGCAGAGTTGCTGACAAAGAAGTAATGTGGATGAACAGTGGAGGATGCTAGGCAACTCTTTACAATTTATCAGAGCTTAAGCGCAGGTAAAATGACAAAAATGTGAAAGAGGCAGAAAAGGTTACCAGTCAGCTGATAATTTGAAAGTTTATCCTGGCAATCTGAGCAGAGCATAGGAAAATGAAGATAAAAAGCAATTTAAAACTGAAAATGTCAACCTTAAATGCAATTCAGGGTGATAAAAGAAATCAGCATTTTCTTATGAATTAGTTGAGCTATAGCATAAAAAAAAGTTAATTTTGAGAGAAAAAAAAAAAGCAACATATGTAGCTGCATCAGAACTGCAACAAAATTTTGTCAACCTTTGCTGCCCTTCTGCAGGTGCACCAGTAGGATCATATGCCTCAGATCATCATGTTTAACAAGGGAAGGACATCTCTGCTTGCCAAGAAAATAAAGGCAAAAGAATTTACTTAAGAACAAGTCACAACACCAAGGCTGGAACAATCCACAAAATCATACCTTGGTGAGGAAATTCTAGATGCTTTGCTTTACTTAGCTCATTATGAAGTCACAACTGAGCCAGAGGGAAAGAAAACCAAAAAGGCAGGTCAAGTAAAGAGGCGAGGGGGCTCAGAGATAGTCAGATGACAAAATTCCAGAAAACACGTCAGGAGGCCAGTAACAGTAAGTTTCAGATAATTAATATGTAATTTAGGATATCTAACTTACTACTACTCGCCTCAGACCTGCTTCTGTATTTTCATCACCTGACCTGCCTTCACTTTCTCCTCACCTCTTTAACTGACCGTATTCTGATGTTCCTCATTTTCGTTCATTTGCAACTCAATATTGGGTCAATAAGACCAAGACATCATCTAAAAGTTTCCTTGTCAGTGTGGGTCATTTCTAGAAAAATTATATTTTTATTGTCTTCATACAAGAAAATATTAAGTATTGACATCAAGCCTCTACCAAACAAGGAAAATATACAACAAACACTCAAATATTCATACAAACATGCATTTTAACCTTTTTTTCCATAGCCAGTTTTGTAGTTTTTCAGGTAACTTATTGTTCCTCATTCCCCCTCGTTAGTCAAGTAATTTAGTCATATACAACCATATTATCATTATATTAAGGGGAAGCACTAAACCTGTAGGGGTCTACTGAGCCTGGTAATGGGAGGCAACCCAATTTGATCCAAGGAAGAAGAGAAAGTCCAATTATTGTATCAAGAGCTCTTCACCAGCACCAAGGAACCTTTGTAATGTTATACAACTATAAACTTCCTTTCCCACATATCTCTAATACACTCGCACAATCTTTCTTAACCCTTTCGGGGTCGGTGCCGTACTAGTACGTTTTACGAGCAGGGGTTGGTGCCGTACTAGTACGCGAAATTCTAAGCGGCTTCAAATTAAGCGGGAAACAGCTGGTAGGCCTAGGGATGAGAAATGGGTCTGCGTGGTCAGTGTGCGCAGTGGGAAAAAATCGGGCACCCAGTGGTGCATTGTGGGAACACCCATTTCAGTACACCTTCTCCACCATGCCTCGCAGCAAGAAACACCTTACCCTCGAATTGGGACACTTTTATTCATCAGTGACAGTTCTAACAGTGATGGGGTGTTAGTGAAGGTGACTTCAAGGTTTTGAAGCGGTTGTGACCGAAAATAGTGACCATAATACCGGTATAAGTGAGGAAAACCCCGACGACCCACAGCCGTCCACCTCTGGTGCTGTGGCGTCTTGTTCACGGCCAGTTGTACCAGAACGAAGGCGGAAACTCCTATTTTCTAATATCCCAGACTCAGATGTGAGCAATGGTGATGATACTGATAGTGACTATGAACTCCAAGCCCTTCGAAATAGTTCCAGTAGCACGAGTGAAGAGGAATATTCACCAGTGAAGGTCAGTATATACGACGGTATATGGGTCTGGTAGTGTGCCTATGCTCTTCCAAGGGTTAGGAGTACATCTCGGAGTACATCCCGTGGGCGTAAACAGGAAGTGATAGTGAAAATGATGATGATAGCGTTGCAATTGGTATGAGAAATGTGCATGCAACTGGTAGTGGTGGTGGTGGTGCGGCGTGCGAGGCACCAGCAGTGGACCATGCTGGCACCCACGCCACTGACTCAGCTCAGTTAACAAAGGCAACCCTCACCCACCCACCAACCCCCCCAACCACAACCTCCACTTCCACAACCCCCACAACCACAACCTCCACTTCCACAACCCCCACAACCACCTGTAAATATCCAGTACCCACCAGCAGACCGCACCTGGGATTGGCAGGAAGCTGACAATTTATTCCCAATCCCCATCAGTTTGATGAAAGTCACAGTGGATTACGCCCATCTTGTCCACTTGGGAACAATGCCACTGAACTGGAATGTTTCAGTTATTCTTTGATGAACCCCTGATAGACATTATTATCAGAGAAAGCAACAGATACCGATCTACACCATGGCAAACACGATTCTTTCACTAAAATCACGTCTACACCAGTGGAAGGAGACAACTGTGGCAGAGTATCTTTTCTTTGCCCAATAATGCTTATGCCGCATGTTTATAAACACCGTATCAAATCATATTGGTCAACAGACAGATTGATTGCAACACCAGCTTTCAGTGATATTATACCAGTGAATCGATTTGTGTACTTCTACGCATGTTACATTTTTCGGACAAAACCAGGCCTGACAGATCCAAGGTTATATAAGATTAGGAATGTGTTTCTATATCTGAAAGAAAGTTCAATATGTATTTTATCCCTTCAGGAAGCTTGTTATTGACGATACTGATTCTGTTAAAGGTAGACTGTCATTCACATATATACAAGCAAGAGGAAACGCTTTGGTATAAAGTTGTTTGTTGCTTTGTGATTGCTACAGTGGTATTGTATTGGATATTATTGTGTACACTGGAAGTAATACATTGAAAGATACCAGGAAGTTACTGGGTATCTCTGGTGATGTGGTTAGAACAATGATGGAACCATATCTTGGTAAGGAGCATACATTATATACTGATAACTGATACACAAGCCCCTCCCTCAGTGATTTTTTGCGAGTGAACATGACAGATGTGTGCGGTACAGTGCGTGTAAATCGTAAGCATATGCCTAGGTTCAGTGCAGGCACTCGTAGAGGCGAGGTGCAGGTGTTTGCTGCCAATGATATCATGGCATTTCGGTGGCATGACAAACGAGATGTCACACTGTTGTCATCAATTCACCCTAATGAAATGGCAGACAGTGGCAGGGTGAATAGAGAGACTGATGAACCCATTCTAAAACCTGCAGCTGTGATGGACTACACTCTCAATATGCGTTCAGTGGACAAATGTGACATGCAGATTAGGTTTGCTGATTGTGTTAGAAAAAGTTATAAGTGGTACATAAAACTCTTTTTTCACATTCTGGACATTACCATGCTCAATGCTTATAATGTTTATAAGTTGAAGACCACAAACAAACCACCATATGGCAAATTTTGTTTGTCTGTTATCAGGCAAATAATCACCAAGTACCAAGAAACACCACCTGCAATGAAAACCGCCCACAAATTACCAACAACTACCCTCTCGTCTGAGGCTTGGTGGTGAACACTTCCTAACAAAACTGCCTGCTACTGCTTGCAAAGAAAAAGGATCAGAAGAGGTGTTATGTCTGTGCACATACAAAAAGACGCCCACAGCAACGCAAAGACACTCGTTTATGTGTGTGTGAATGTGAAACACCATTGTGCATGGAACCATGTTTCAGAGACTTCCACAGGCTGCAGAACTTCTAGAAACATCTGCAGTGACTCAATATGTGTATATATATGATTGAACAATAGTTATAAACATAATTGTACATTGTACATTGTTGTAAATATGTTTTGTAAACAAACTAGTGATAACAAACTTTGTGGCATTATTTTATAAGAAATAGCGAGTGAATATTTGAAAAACAGCACTTATATTGGTCTCACAGTCCATAAAAGTTATTTGAAAAAAAAAAAATTAAATTTCATAAGAAAATAACTTCAAAAAAAAAAAAAAAAAAAAAAAAACACGGCCAACCGGAAGTCGCCGATGATGCCGCACCGGATCGTTTTGGGTCAACTTGAATCTCCATATCTCCGTAAGTATTGATCGGAAAAAATTTTTGTTTAGCTATTTAGATTCAGAAAAAAAAAACTTATCATTTCATAAGAAAAAATAATTTTTTTTTTTCAGAATATTTTTCGACCCCAGGAACACTTTCCTCAGAAGGCCTGTCGACCCCCAAAGGGTTAATGAAAATGCAAATAATATATGATTTCTGCTTTTTTAAATTTTCTAACAAGTATTCTAAATTTAATTATGATTTTTGATAAGCTGGAGAAAACTTCAGTCTTCGTAAAATATTTGAACAACTGGGACTTCATTAACCCATTAACTGTCCAAACGTATATATACGTTTTTACCGCTAGCGCTCCGACCTTTATTTTCCCCATAAGAAAGCATGTAAAAAAAAACGTATACGTATATACGTTCGGAGCGCTAGCGGTAAAAACGTATACATATATACGTTTGGACAGTTAATGGGTTAAAGAACTATGATGTACCATTTAGAACACAGAAGAGACGAAGACCAATATGGAACCCACACTTGAGGAAGCATGTTATTAAACTTGAGACAGTATGCAACAAGGCTTGCTTCTGAGTCAAGGGGCATGAATAACGAGGAGAGGCTAATGGAATCGAACCTAACAACACTGGAAGACAGAAAAACCAGCTAAGATATAATATACAAAACACTCAGGGAAGTTGATAGGGTAGACAGGGGCAGGCAGTTTCAGGTAAAACATGGGAGCTTAGTGACAGCTGGATGTCAAATCACAGAAAGAGTTGGGTTTGAACCTATGGTAGGGAGTCCTAAAACTCCCAAGTAAGTTGTGTTATGATTTTGTGAGTAATGATACGGCTGGAAGTTAAAGACAGATGAGCCACAGGGATGTCAGGAAGTACTTCTTCAGTCTCAGGGTGGTCGGAAAGTGGAATGATCTTGGCGAGAAGTGGTGGAGGCAGGCTTCATACATAGCTTTAAGAGCTGGTATGATAAAGTCTACAAAGCTAGGAGTGAATTTGGCAAATGGCAAGGTGAGAGGCAGAGCCAGGAGCTAAGATTCAGCCCCCTGAAGCTACATATAGGTGAGTACATACAAAAAACACACAGACCATACCACAGGCGGGGCTTGAACCCTCGGGTTCAAGGCCCGTCTGTACTATGGTTTGTTTGCAATTGTCATTACGATTTTGTGAGTCAAAATACACACAGGCCAGGTACCTAATTTATATATTCAAATAATTTACTGGAGTGAGAGATATGAGACAAAATGTAGAGTAAAACCAATGAAAAGGAAGGAGCACTGTTAAGTGCAATTACCGAACTTTGTCAACACCCAAGGTTCAAGACTTTAACTGACAGATTTAAGAAATATTAGAAATTTAAAGGAAGAAATCTCTAAGAGGATATTAGACAATTTCCTGTCTTATTAGCACAGCTTTAATGGCTATGTGGGCCTACAGGCTGCAGATAGCAACAGCCTTACGAATCAGGTAATCATTTTACAGCTATATCTGCGGGGTAGGGGCCGTCCTAGGAAAGGTTGGAGGGATGGGGTAAAGGAGGTTTTGTGGGCAAGAGGCTTCGACTTCCAGCAAGCATGCTTCAGTGTGTTATATAGAAGAGAATGGAGACAAATGGTTTTTGGGACCTGATGAGCTGTTGGAGTGTGAGCAGGGTAATATTTTGTGAAGGGATTCAGGGAAACCAGTTAGCAGGACTTGAGTCCTGGAGGTGGGAAGTACAATGCTTGCACTTTAAAGGAGGGGTTTGGGATATTGGCTGTTTAGAGTGACATCTAAACTGTCATATCTGAGTGCCTCTGCAAAGACAGTGATTATGTATGAATGATGGTGAAAGTGTTGTTGAAAGTTTTTTTTTTACTTTTTGGGTTTTACTTTCTTTTTGGGTCACCCTGCCTAGGTGGAAAACAGTCGAAGTGTTAAAAAAACCTGTATCTTCTTCCTCACCCCCTATTTTTTTTTTTTTATTAACACATCAGCCGATTCCCACCAAGGCAGGGTGGCCCGAAAAAGAAAAACTTTCATCATCATTCATTCCATCACTGTCTTGCCAGAGGGGTGCTTTACACTACAGTTATAAAACTGCAACACTAACACCCCTCCTTCAGAGTGCAGACACTGTACTTCCCATCTCCAGGACTCAAGTCCGGCCTGCCGGTTTCCCTGAATCCCTTCATAAATGTTACTTTGCTCACACTCCAACAGCACGTCAAATATTAAAAACCATTTGTCTCCATTCACTCCTATCAAATACGCTCACACATGCTTGCTGGAAGTCCAAGCCCTCGCACACAAAACTTCCTTTACCCTCCCTCCAACCTTTCCTAGGCCGACCCCTACCCCGCCTTCCCTCCACTACAGATTTATACACTCTCGAAGTTATTCTGTCTCGTTCCATTCTCTCTACATATCCGAACCACCTCAACAACCTCTCCTCAGCTCTCTGGATAATAGTTTTGGTAATCCCGCACCTCCTCCTAATTTCCAAACTCCGAATTCTCTGCATTATATTCACACCACACATTGACCTCAGACATGACATCTCCACTGCCTCCAGCCTTCTCCTCGTTGCAACATTCATCACCCATGCTTCACACCCATATAAGAGTGTTGGTATAACTATACTCTCATACATTCTCTTCTTTACTTCCATGGACAAAGTTCTTTGTCTCCATAGACCTCAAGTGCTCCACTCACCCTTTTTCCCTCATCAATTCTATGATTCACCTCATCCTTCATAGACCCATCTGCTGACATGTCCACTCCCAAATATCTGAATACATTCACCTCCTCCATACTTTCTCCCTCCAATCTGATATCCAATCTTTCGTCACCTAATCTTTTTGTTATCCTCACCACCTTACTCTTTCCTATATTCACTTTCAATTTTCTTCTTTTACACACCCTACCAAATTCATCCATTAACCTCTGAAACTTCTCTTCAGAATCTCCCAAAAGCACAGTGTCATCAGCAAAAAGCAACTGTGACAACTCCCACTTTGTATTTGATTCTTTATCTTTTAACCCCACACCTCTTGCCAAGACCCTCGCATTCACTTCTCTTACAACCCCATCTATAAATATATTGAACAACCACAGTGACATCACACATCCTTGTCTAAGGCCCACTTTTACTGGGAAATAGTCCCCCTCCCTCCTACACACTAACTTGAGCCTCACTATCCTCATAAAAACTCTTCACTGCTTTCAGTAACCTACCTCCTATTCCATACACCTGCAACATCTGCCACATTGCCCCCCTATCCACCCTATCATACGCCTTTTCCAAATCCATAAATGCCACAAAAACCTCTTTACCCTTATCCAAATACTGTTCACCTATATGTTTCACTGTAAACACTTGGTCTACACACCCCCTACCTTTCCTAAAGCCCCCTTGTTCATCTGCTATCCTGCTTTCTGTCTTACTCTTAATTCTTTCAATAATAACTCTACCATACACTTTATCAGGTACACTCAACAGACTTATTCCCCTATAATTTTTGCACTCTCTTTTGTCCCCTTTGCCTTTATACAAAGGAACAATACACGCTCTCTGCCAATCCCTAGGTACCTTACCCTCTTCCATACATTTATTAAATAATAGCACTAACCACTCCAAAACTATATTCCCACCTGCTTTTAACATTTCTATCTTTATCCCATCAATCCCAGCTGCCTTACCCCCTTTCATTCTACCCACTGCCTCACGAACTTTCCCCACACTCACAACTGGCTCTTCCACACTCCTACAAGATGTTATTCCTCCTTGCCCTATACACGAAATCACAGCTTCCCTGTCTTCATCAACATTTAACAACTCCTCAAAATATTCCCTCCATCTTCCCGATACCTCTAACTCTCCATTTAATAACTCTCCTCTCCTATTTTTAACTGTCAAATCCATTTGTTCCCTAGGCTTCCTCAACTTATTAATCTCACTCCAAAACTTTTTCTTATTTTCAACAAAATTTGTTGATAACATCTCACCCACTCTCTCATTTGCTCTCTTTATACATTGCTTCACCACTCTCTTAACCTCTCTTTTTCTCTCCATATACTCTGCCCTCCTTGCATCACTTCTACTTTGTAAAAACCTCTCATATGCTAACTTTTTCTCCCTTACTACTCTCTTTACATCCTCATTCCACCAATCGCTCTTCTTCCCTCCCGCCTGTAACCACAAACTTCTGCTGAACACTAACACTACATTTTTAAATCTACCCCATACATCTTCGACCCCATTGCCTACACTCTCACTAGCCCATCTATCCTCCAATAGTTGTTTATATCTTACCCTATCTGCCTCCTCTTTTAGTTTATAAACCTTCACCTCTCTCTTACTTACTGCTTCTATTTTCCTTGTATCCCATCTACCTTTTACTTTCACTGTAGCTATAACTAAAAAGTGATCTGATATATCTGTGGCCCCTCTATAAACATGTACATCCTGAAGTCTACTCAACAGTCTTTTATCTACCAATACATAGTCCAACAAACTACTGTCATTACGCCCTACATCATATCTTGTATACTTATTTATCCTCTTTTTCTTAAAATATGTGTTACCTATAACTAAACCCCTTTCTATACAAAGTTCAATCAAAGGGCTCCCAATATCATTTACACCTGGCACCCCAAACTTACCTACCACACCCTCTCTACATGTTTCTCCTACTTTAGCATTTAGGTCCCCTACCACAATTACTCTCTCACTTGGTTCAAAAGTTCCTATACATTTGCTTAACATCTCCCAAAATCTCTCTCTCTCCTCTACACTCCTCTCTTCTCCAGGTGCATACACGCTTATTATGACCCACTTTTCGCATCCGACCCTTATTTTAATCCACATAATCCTTGAATTTACACATTTATATTCCCTCTTCTCCTTCCATAACTGATCCTTCAACATTATTGCTACCCCTTCCTTAGCTCTAACTCTCTCAGATACTCCTGACTTAATCCCATTTATTTCTCCCCACTGAAACTCGCCTACCCCCTTCAGCTTTGTTTCGCTTAGAGCCAGGACATCCAACTTCTTTTCATTCATAACATGAGCAATCATCTCTCTCTTATCATCCGCACTATATCCACGCACATTCAAACAACCCAGTTTTATAAAGTTTTTCTTCTTCTCTTTTTTAGTAAATGTGTACAGGAGAAGGGGTTACTAGCCCATTGCTCCCGGCATTTTAGTCGCCTCATACGACACGCATGGCTTACGGAGGAAAGATTCTTTTCCACTTCCCCATGGACAATAGAGAAAATAAAAAGAACAAGATCTATTAAGAAAAAGAAGAAAAACCTAGATGTGTGTATGTATATACAGTGGTACCCCGACTTACGATATTTTTTCATTCCAGAATGCTGTTCAAGTGCCATTACCAAACGAATTTATCCCCATAAGGAATGATGTAAAATAGACTAGTCCTTTTAGACCCCCAAAATTACACTTACAAAAGCATTTAAAAAAATAAACTTACATAAAAGGGTGAGTTTGGGGACCATCGTAAGTCGGGGTACCACTGTATATGCATGTGCATGCCTGTGTAGTGTGACCTAAAGTGTAAGTAGAAGTAGCTAGATATACCTGTTATCCAGCGTGTTTATGAGACAGAAAAAAGACACCAGCAATCCTACCATCATGTAAAACAGTTTCAGGTTTCTGTTTCACAGTCACCTGGCAGGACGGTAGTACCTCCCTGGGTGGTTGCTGTCTACCAACCTATTCCTCCCTATTTTGCCATATTTTTCCAACCCCATCTGATGCTGACTTAGGTCTTGTACATTAAGTCTATTTTTCGATATTTGCCATAGAAAATGGAACAAGTTAGCAAAATGAAGTCTAACTTCAGACTAGCCCTTACTCTCCTTAATCCTCCATTAAGTTAGAAAAGACTAGAAATTTTTTGTGGTCTACTGACTAGCAATGATGATTTAAAATTTCCAGTGACAACTTTATCAGTATAGCCAGTATAAATGTCAGATCTGTTTGTGACTTGATAAAGTCAACTGTGTGGGCAAAACGTAGGCAATGAAGGATTGCATTATATTGCACTGGTGTCCATTTTTCCATAGCCAGTATATAATCTCTTAATGGTTTCTCTACATGCTGAATGGATTATTGTTAGTGAACAATTCTGATAATGACACTTTGCATTTATCATGCTCAATGTCTATAGAATACAACATTACCATATGAATTAGATAAATAATACCAGAGAAAAAATGACAATGACTCTGTATGAAAGTATTTACCTGTTAGTGATAATCTTGGCCTCAGCATGTGGGGACAATAACAGTTCAGATGATCCATCACCAGGATACTTCAATTTCAAAGATTCAAATACCTGAAAATACAAAAATATTTAGATGGTGGTGATGTAGCAAGAGGGATAATTTAATTGTGATGTCAGCACACTTCTGGAAAGATGTCAACTGAGTGAATGCTGGTGAATGTTTTCTTTGAGTCACCCTGCCTTGGCAGGAAACTGCCATTGAGTAAAAAAATATACATATATATATGTACATTCTTCTTCTTCTTTCAACACGTCGGCCGTTTCCCACTGAAGCGGGGTGGCCCAAAAGGAAAAACGAAAGTTTCTCCTTTTACATTTAGTAATACAGTGGACCCTCGGTTAACGAATACCCCGGAAATCGTGCAATTATGTAAGTAAAATTTTGTAAGTTCTTGTGGAAGTGTATTTTTGGGGGTCTGAAATAGACTAACCTACGTGAAATTTTTCCTTAAGGGAGTAAATTCGTTCGGTAATGGCACTTGAGCAGACTTCAGGAGTGAAGTTTTTACGAAACTCGGGGGTCCACTGTATATAGAGGAGAAGGGGTTACTAGCCCCTTGCTCCCGGCATTTTAGTCGCCTCTTACAACACGCATGGCTTACGGAGGAAGAATTCTGTTCCACTTCCCCATGGAGATATATGTACATATTTTTTTATATGTAGTAGGTTGGTAGTCAGCAACCACCCAGGGAGGTACTACCGTCCTGCCAAGTGAGTGTAAAACGAAAGCCTGTACAGTGGACCCCCGAGTTTCGTAAAAACTTCACTCCTGAAGTCTGCTCAAGTGCCATTACGAGCAATTTACTCCCTAAGGAAAAATTTCACGTAGGTTAGTCTATTTCAGACCCCCAAAAATACACTTCCACAAGAACTTACAAAATTATACTTACATAATTGCACGATTTCCGGGGTATTCGTTAACCGAGGGTCCACTGTATTTGTTTTACATGATGGTAGGATTGCTGGTGTCTTTTTTCTGTCTCATAAACATGCAAGATTTCAGGTACATCTTTCTACTTCTACTTACATTTAGGTCACGCTACGCAAACATGTACACGTTTATGTATACACACTCATCTGAGTTTTCTTTGATTTTATCTTAATATTTCGTGTTCTTATTGCTTTTCCTTTCATATGCATGGGGAAGTGGAATAAGAATCTTTCCTCCGTAAGCCATGCGTGTTGTAAAAGTCAACTAAAATGCCGGGAACAATGGGCTAGTAACCCCTTTTCCTGTATAGCTTACTAAAAAGAAAAAGAAGAAAACCGTCAAAGTGGGATGTTTGAATGTGCGTGGATGTTGTGCGAATGATAAGAGATGATTGTAGATGTTATGAATGAAAAGAAGCTGGATGTCCTGGCTTTAAGTGAGACAAAGCTGAAGGGGGTAGGAGAGTTTCAGTGGGGAGAAATAAATGGGATTAGGTCAGGGGTTTCAAATAGAGTTAGAGCTAAAGAAGGAGTGGCAATAATGTTGAATAATCAGTTATGGCAGGTAAAGAGGGAATATAAATGTATAAATTCAAGGATTATGTGGAGTAAAATAAAGGTTGGATGTGAAAAGTGGGTTATAGTAAGTGTTTATGCACCTGGAGAAGAGAGAAGTGTAGAGAGAAAGAGAGAGAGATTTTGGGAAATGTTGAGTGAGTGTGTGGGGAGTTTTGAACCAAGTGAGAGAGTAATTGTGGTTGGGGATCTTAATGCTAAAGTGGGTATAAATGTTGTGGAGGGAGTAGTAGGTAAATTTGGGGTGCCAGGGGTAAATGTATATGGGGAACCATTAATTGAGCTATGTGTAGAAAGAGGTTTGGTAATAAGTAATACATATTTTATGAAAAAGAGGATAAATAAATATATAAGGTATGATATAGCACGTAAGGAAAGTAGTTTGTTGGATTATGTCTTGGTGGATAAAAGGTTGATGGGTAGGCTTCAGGATGTACATGTTTATAGAGGGGCAACGGATATATCGGATCATTATTTGGTTGTAGCTACAGTTAGAGTAAAAGGTAGATAGGACAAAAAGAAAATGGCAACAGCAAGTAAGAGAAGAGGTAAAAGTGTATAAACTAAGGGAGGAGAAAGTTAGGGTGAGATATAAGCAACTATTGGCAGAAAGGTGGGCTAGTGCAAGTATGAGTAGTGGGGGGGTTGAAGAGAGTAGAGATAGTTTTAAAAATGCAGTATTAGAATGTGGGGCAGAAGTTTGTGGCTATAGGAGGGTGGGTGCAGGAGGAAAGAGCAGTGAGTGGAATGAAGAAGTAAAGGGTGTGATAAAAGAGAAAAAGGTAGCTTATGAGAGGTTTTTACAAAACAGAAGTGTAAATAGAAGAGCAGAGTATATGGAGAGTAAAAGAAAGGTGAAGAGAGTGGTGAGAGAGTGCAAAAGAAGAGCGGATGAAAGAATGGGAGAGGCTCTGTCAAGAAATTTTGCTGAAAACAAGAAAAAATTTTGGAGTGAGATAAACAAGGTAAGAAAGCCTAGGGAACAAATGAATTTGTCAGTTAAAAACAGAGTAGGGGAGTTAGTAGATGGGGAGCTGGAGGTATTGGGTAGATGGCGGGAATTATTTTAAGGAACTTTTAAATGTCGATGAAAAAAGGGAGGCGGTAATTTCATGTACTGGCCAGGGAGGTACAACATCGTTTAGGAGTGAAGAAGAGCAGGATGTGAGTATGGGGGAGGTGCGTGAGGCATTACGTAGAATGAAAGGGGGTAAAGCAGCTGGAACTGACGGGATCATGACAGAAATGTTAAAAGCAGGGGGGGATATAGTGCTGGAGTGGTTGGTATTTTTGTTTAATAAATGTATGAAAGAGGGGAAGATACCTAGGGATTGGCAGAGAGCATGTATAGTTCCTTTATATAAAGGGAAGGGGATAAAAGAGTGTAAAAATTATAGGGGAATAAGTTTACTGAGTTCTCCATGGGGAAGTGGAACAGAATTCTTCCTCCGTAAGCCATGCGTGTCGTAAGAGGCGACTAAAATGCCGGGAGCATGGGGCTAGTAACCCCTTCTCCTGTATACATTACTAAAGTTAAAAAGGGAAACTTTCATTTTTCTTTTTGGGCCACCCTGCCTCGGTGGGATACGGCCGGTTTGTTGAAAGAAGAAGTAGTAGTTTACTGAGTATACCAGGTAAAGTGTATGGCAGGGTTATTATTGAAAGAATTAGAGGTAAGACAGACAGTAGGATTGCAGATGAGCAAGGCGGCTTTAGAGTGGGTAGGGGATGTGTAGATCAAGTGTTTACAGTGAAGCATATATGTGAACAGTATTTAGATAAAGGTAGAGAAGTTTTCATTGCATTTATGGATTTAGAAAAGGCATATGATAGAGTGGATAGGGGAGCAATGTGGCAAATGTTGCAAGTGTATGGAATAGGTAGTAAGTTACTGAAGGCTGTAAAGAGTTTTTATGAGGATAGTGAAGCTCAGATTAGGGTGTGTAGGAGAGAGGGAGATTACTTCCCGGTAAAAGTAGGTCTTAGACAGGGATATGTAATGTCACCATGGTTGTTTAATATATTTATAGATGGGGTTGTAAAAGAAGTAAATGCTAGGGTGTTGGGGAGAGGGGTGGGATTAAATTATGGGGAATTAAATGCAAAATGGGAGTTGGCACAGTTACTTTTTGCTGATAATACTGTGCTTATGGGAGATTCTAAAGAAAAGTTCCAAAGGTTAGTGGACGAGTTTGGGAGTGTGTGTAAAGGTAGAAAGTTGAAAGTGAACATAGATAAGAGTAAGGTGATGAGGGTATCAAACGATTTAAATAAAGAAAAATTGGATATCACATTGGAGAGAGGGATTATGGAAGAAGTAAATGTTTTCAGATATTTGGGAGTTGACGTGTCAGCGGATGGGTTTATGAAGGATGAGGTTAACCATAGAATTGATGAAGATAAAAAGGTGAGTGGTGCGTTGAGGTATCTGTGGAGACAAAAAACGTTATCCATGGAGGCAAAGAAGGGAATGTACGAAAGTATAGTGGTACCAACACTCTTATATTGCACTTTAAAGGAGGGGTCTGGGATAGTGACAGCTGGGAGGGACTATTCTCAGCTGTCGTATCTGAGCGCCTCTGCAAAGACAGTGATTATGTATGAGTGTGGTGAAAGTGTTGAATGATGATGAAAGTATTTTCTTTTTGGGTCACCCTGCCTCGGTGGGAGACGGCCGACTTGTTGAAAAAAAAAAAAAATTACAGACTTTTATTGCTCAACGTAAAAAGATAAATGTTATAGTTTTTTTCTTTTTTGGGTCATCCTGCCTCGATGGGAGACAGCCAGTATGTAAAAAAAAAAAAAAAAACACACACACACACACACAAACACTCTCTCTCTCTCTTATACCAGTAAGATGAAACATTAGATGACATTTTGGTTTGTCTTGGACCATTATCAAGTCAACTTGTTAAGAGTTGTCACTTTGAAAAATTATGACATGATCAGCACACCAGCGAACTGGAATAATGAACCCATCTTTAACTAAAATGTTTGTAAAATATTTGGAGGTATGAAGCATCATCCATTAGTAGGGTTCATACATTTTCATTAAAATCTTGTAAAATGCATTTACATAATACCAAGGAGATTTGTAACATCATGATCATCAACTTGTGATTAATAGAAAGCTACTGGCCATCAAACAATATCTGTCATTGCTGAATTGCAACAAATACATTTAAGCTGCTATGCTGCCACTGCAACATTGTTAATTACTACTCGAAGATCAATGGTGGAACAGATGTAGCATATACTAAAGGATTCAGATGGTCTTCACTCCCAAGGGCATATAGTGGCATTGCTGTCCCAGTTTCCAAGTGGATGAGCGGCACAAATACGAACATTTTCAAAAGGAATTACACTGATAATCACCACGTCCTGCGTGGAAATAAAATAAACTTAATTTTAAACCTCTGAACATACGGATATAAGCTTTGCAAAAGAATTTACATACCAATATTGTGGAATGTATTAGTTTTAAGTATGATTAACAGATACTTTAAGGGGTTTAAACCCTCTGTTCAGTGAGTTATTGATATAACATTTGATTTTCCAACATTTTCTGCACTTGACATTTTTTCTTTTCCTATCAGTCACCACCATGCAGATGTGTAGTATTACTAATTTTTAATTTGGAGATTTTAAAACAAAAATTGGATCTTGCAAGGGACCCCTCACAGAGCAGGGCCCACCAAAACTACCAGTGGAGAATAATTGTCACTGCAAGGAAAACTTTCACAGTTAAACAGCAGATTCTGTTATAGAGAAGGTACATAAACTAAGGTACGAATGTAGTCTCAGACAGTACTTTAGTGTTTTCTACAATATATGAAGAATCAAGAAATGTAGACAACTGAATAATCCATACCTTGATTTCTAACTTGTCTGTAAGAACAGCATTATCCATAACCTGAAAGTCAGGATGGCTGATAGGAACACCAGGTTTCACTTTAAGTGTCACAGAGACTCGTCCTGGTCGTTCAGCTTTCAGTCTGACAATACCATTATTTTCTTTAGTTTCCTGCAGCCCATTCTGAAAAGTGTTGTAGTTTCCATCATTATTAAATAACTTTAAAAGTGGATTAATGGTTGAAGTTTAAATTGAAGATGCCAAACAAGAACAGGTATGGTAGCAATACACATTGCAAGACTAAAGTAGAGTACAGTAATTATTCTTAAATTAGTAAAAATGAAAATAATTTATGTGACCACTGGGTCAATCATAATTAGCTATACATACAATTAAGAGGAGTGGAGAAGAGTAGTTTTTAGGATTTGACATGCTGTTTGAGTAAGCAAGATAAAATTTATGAAGGGATTCAAGGAAACCAGTTAGCTGGACTAAGAGTTCTGGAGGAGGTAGTACAATGCCTTCACTCTGAAGGAGAGAGAGGGATGCTGCAGTTTAAAATGGTCATTTGAATTGTGATGTCTGCACGATTCAGCAGGACAGCCAATGAATGAATGATAGTGAATGTGTCCTTTTGGGTCACTCAACCGTGGTAGAAGACAGCCAAAGTGGTAAAAAAATTAAACACATTTCAGTATACGTGAAGTGGTCTATGGCAAAAACCTTAAAAAAAAAAAAAAAAAAAATTAATGCATCATATACATAAACTTCTTACTCAACTCACCTTATTATAAATTCCTATGAATGAGGCAATTTGTTTGTTGTTAATTGACCACTCAAAGAGCAATGGTGGAACAGCTGTAGCATATGCTAAAGGATTCAAATGGTCTTCACTCCCAAGGGCATATAGTGGCATTGTTGTCCCAGTCTCCAAGTGGGTGAGCGGTGCATAAATACGAACTTTTTCAAAAGGAATTACATTGACAATCACCACATCCTGTGTGAAAAAAAAAATTAAATCTCTGCACATATAGATAAAAGTTACTGGTAATTCAACACAAAAATAAGTTTCAAGACTCCTGCTACTTAAGAAATATTTCAGTGAAGATGAAGATGCTACACGTTTACCTAGACTTGCTATATGTAGGTTAAGAATAAACTGGAGTGGGAGGACAGAGCTGTCCTACACTTAATTCATGCCATTTCATAAAGGAAAAAAAAAAAAAAAAAATGTGGTAATGGCTGGTATAACAGGAAAACTGAAATAAATGATTACTGTAGCAATAACCTGGTACATGAAATCATACATAAATACTGCTAGCAAATATAAAAGTAAAATGAGATATTAAACATGAAAAAATGCATGCCTAAAAAACATTAATTACTGTATATACAATACTTTATATACTCACCTACTTGTGCTTGCAGGGGGTGACTCCCAGGTCCTTGCCCTGCTTCTTAATCTTTAACTCTTCAGATTCACTGTCTTAGCCTCATGGGCCCTATCATACCTGCTCTTCAAACTATGTATGGAGCCTGCCTCACCACTTCCTCACCAAGATCAATAAGCCTGAGAGTTGAGCAGCACAAAAAATGGTGTCGGTTCAATCCTGTCTGACAATCCTGAGATAATGCTACCATTTCCTAATGGATACCTCACTGCTTCTGATGGGTAATGACAAAAAATATAAGTTTCTTTAATTATATTTTAAGGCTCACAGAAGTGATGGGTAGAGTCACGTTCGAACTGGATGTGTTAGTGATGATTAGGTTGATGTGGGGATAATGTGGAGAGTGTTAAGAGATTTGATTTGAGTGTTGTCATTTTTTTCATATGTTGAATTTCTGGGGTAGAAGCATTTTGAGTTTTGTTCTACTTGGGTGTGGAGGATTGTAGATTAGAGTTTGCCACTGGGGAAAAAGAATTTTTTTTTTGTTTTGGCCTCTCTATCTTTATCTTCTCCATGTTTTTCCATTTTTTTTCCAAAACCAATAATATTTTCTGATATTCTCTTTCTAAATTATAGTCTGTGGTATCCTAAATAAGGAAGAATAACCTCAGAGCTCTTATAAAAGATTCTTTATAGCTATGAAGTCTCTAAGTTTGCATTTATCCAACAATCTACAGATTAATTACACACTTTCCCCACTATGCCTATATCTTGTAGGTCTTTTCCATCCTGGGTTCCTTATATTGGCATTTACTTTCCAGAGTACATTATATGATCCTTTCAAGGTACAGTCAACCCCCGGTGTTCGACGCCATCGGCATTCGTCCAAATCGGTGTTCGACCGTTTTTTTTAACGAGAATTTTGGCTCGGTATTAGCCGATCTGCTCGGAGTTGGCGATTCGTCCCGGACGCGTACGCGTGGCCCAGCTGGGCCCGGGCACTCAGTGTGCTATTGTTTACAAGCGAGCGACCGCCACCCACGCATTCATACCAGTATATTGTCATTATTCCACTGTTTTTAGTGCTTGCAACTGCTAAATAAGCCACCATGGGCCCCAAGAAAGCTCCTAGTGCCAAGCCTGTGGTAAAGAATGTCAGAAATATGGTAGAATTGAAGAAGGAGATGATAGCAAAATATGAAAGTGGAGTGCATATCACTGAGCTGGCCAGGCTCTATGGCAAATCCCATTCAACCATCTCTTCCATTATGGGCAAGAGAAAGGAAATCAAGGACGCTGTTGTTGCGAAAGGTGCAAGTATGGTCACAAAACAGAGATCTCAAGTGCTGGAACAAGTGGAAACTTTGTTGTTGTGGCTCAACGAGAAGCAATTAGCAGGAGATAGTGTTTTGCAGGCGATAATATGTGAAAAAGCATGGCAGTTGCAAGATGATCTCGTTAAGAAAATGCCTGCAATGAGTGCTGAAGTGAATGAATTTAAAGCCAGCAAAGGCTGGTTTGACAGATTTAAGAAGCAAAGTGGCATACATAGTGTAGTGAGGCATGGTGAGGCAGCCAGTTCTGACAAAAGTGCGGCTGAAAATTACGTGAATGAATTCGTGGGGTACATAGAGGGTGAACAATTCCAACCCCAACAAGTGTTCAATTGTGACGAAACAGGCCCGTTTTGGAAGAAAATGCCAAACAGGATCTTCATTACACAGGAGGAAAAGGCACTCCCAGGACATAAGCCTATGAAAGACAGGCTAACTCTTATGCTTTGTGCCAACGGTAGTGGTGATTTTAAAGTGAAGCCTTTAGTGGTGTATCATTCTGAAAATCCCAGAGCGTTTAAGAGA
The DNA here is from genome assembly GCA_009830355.1 of Cherax destructor. NCBI lineage: Eukaryota > Metazoa > Arthropoda > Malacostraca > Decapoda > Parastacidae > Cherax > Cherax destructor. The sequence goes on along the minus strand of WNWK01008204.1, from coordinate 67,600 downwards.
TGTGGTGTCGCCAAGTCTAATTTGTGTGTGATGTGGAAGTCTAACAATAAGGCATGGGTCACTAAGGACAATTTCCTTGATTGGTTCAATGACATGTTTGGCCCCAGTGTGAAGAAGTATCTCGAGGAAAATAATTTGCCACTCAAGTGCCTCCTGATAATGGACAATGCTGCTTGTCATCCTCCAGACTTGACAGAGCAAATTGTGGACTTTAAGTTCATCAAAGTGAAGTTCTTGCCCCCTAATACCACTCCTCTCCTCCAGCCCATGGACCAGCAGGTCATTTGCAACTTTAAAAAACTCTACACCAAAGCAATGTTTCAAAAGTGCTTTGAAGTGACATGAATATGACCCTAAAAGAGTTTTGGAAAGATCATTTCCTGCATTGTGTAAACCTTATAGGTAAGGCTTGGGAGGGAGTGACTACCAGGACTTTGAACTCTGCCTGGAGAAAATTGTGGCCAGACTGTGTCCTAGAGAGGGATTTTGAAGGTTTTGGGGCTGAGCCTCAGAACCCTGAGCCTGAGCCTGTTGTGCAAGAAATTGTGGAACTGGGCAAGTCCATGGGGTTGGATGTTTGTACCGAGGATGTGGAACAGTTGGTGGAGGAGCACAATAAAGAGATAACCACTGAAGATCTGCAAGAGCTTCAACAGCAACAACAGACCACAGTTCAGGAAAATGGTCCAGAGGGGGAGGAGGTGGAACAGATGGAAGAAGGTGCCTTCTTCAAGGATTAAGGAGATCTGTGCCAAATGGGCTGATGTGCCTAACCAAGTTGTTGCAGGCCGTGTATGCGACATGTTTAATGACTCTTGTCACATTTTAGGGACATTTTAAAGAACTGCCAGACACAGAGCTCCCTGGACAGATTTTTTGTGAGAGAGGGGTCCAGTGACTCTCAAGCTGGTCCTAGTGGCATTAAAAGAAAACGGCCAGTAACCCCAGAAAAGAACTTGCCACCTGCAGTGTTAATGGAAGGGGATTCCCCTTCCAAACACTAGCATACTACTCCATCTTCTCCCCTCCTCCCGTCTTCCACACATCAACAACTCTTCAATAAATGCAAGTGACATGTTATTGTACTATTATTTCTTTATTTCTCATAAAATTGTGTGTACATTGAATGTCTATATGTTGTAAAAAAATATTTTATTTTAATACTTTTGGATGTCTGGAACGGATTAATTTTATTTCCTTTATTTCTTATGGGGAAAACAGAATCGGAGTTTGTCCAAATCAGTGTTCGACGGGCCCTCTGGAACGGATTAATAATGAGAACCGGGGGTTGATTGTACCATATATCTTTTCCTTCCAGGGTGTCCTATAATGATCCTTTCCTTCTATGGTGCTTAATTAAAATAACTAGACATGTATAACCACAAGCTCTCTTTTATTCCTAATTATATTTTGCCTAATGAACCACAAAATAAAAATAAAATTGATAAGATGAAATGCTCTTGAGTGTTGAAATTAGAAAACTGTGTGGGGTTAACTAAAGAATAATTCAGAGGGCTGAGGAGAAGTTGTCGAGGTGGTTTTCTGCATTTTGAGAGGATGGCGCAGAATAGGATGATCAGGATGTATAAATCTGAGGTGGAAGTAAAAAGGGGTAGGGTTCATCCCGGGATGGGTTGGAGGGTGGGGGTAAAGGTAGTGGCTTGATTCAACTATTTTTGGTTGTAGTTGTTAGCATGTTATTGAGTGGAGAAAATCAGTTTTAAATGAACATGCTGCTGAGTGTGAGCAAGTTAACAATTATGAAAGAATTTAGGGAAACCAGTTAGTAGGACTTTAGTCATCAAGGTATGAAGGGGAGTGCCTGCACTGTGAAGGAGAGTTGAGAATGTCTTACACGGAGGTCATCTAAATTGTGATGTCATCACAGTGATTGAGGGAATGAGTGAATGATGGGTCACCCTACCTTGAGTGGGAGATGTCCACTGAGATAAAAAAGAAAAGTATACAGATCTATACATGTATATAATCATTAAAATATAAACATACCTGCGAATAAACAATCTTGTAACCAGTTTCTTTACCGACACTAACAGCTTGGGCAGTCAAAACTGTTGTGCCCAGGGACAGGGCAGTAACTATTCCAGCATGTGATGTACTGGCAATTGTTTCATTAGCCATTAAAAATTCCACACTTGCATCTGGGTAAGGGCCACCACTGGTTTCCACCTGAAAATATAATAAATGAAGCAACTCGTGTATCAAAGAATAGAGATGTTTCACTTTACATTTGTCTGCTGTATTATTATTTGTGCATGAGGGGCATTCATAAAAAGAGAAGAGTAATTAGTAATTGATGACGAACAAAACTAGTGAAACAGTTAATTTTATTTGCTAATTTTGATTTTGCAGTGACACTAATTCTCATTATTTACCTACCAAATTAACCCTTTCGGGGTTTTGGTCGTACTAGTACGGTTTATGCCATGGGGTTATTGACGTACTAGTACGCCTAAATTCTAGCGCCCTCAAATCAAGCAGAAACAGGCTGTTAGGCCTAGATGTGATAGAATGGGTCTGTGCGGTCAGTGTGCGCAGTATAAAAAAATTCCTGCACCACACAGTGCATAATGAGGAAAAAAAACTCTGACCGTGTTTTTGGTTTAAAACAGCGACTTTGCAGTCTATTTTCGTATGGTATTTATGCTTGTATTCTCGTTTTCTTAGTCTCATTTTATAGAATAGATGATACATGTATATTACAGAAATAGAGATAATTTTGACTGGTTTCACGATAAGTACCTTGAAACTGAGCGCAAAGTAGCGAAAATTTTCGATTTTGGCCGATGTTCAAGAGTAAACAAATCACACCATGCGTCCAATACACATCAACTGGAGAGTCTAATATTCTTGCACAAGTGCGCTGATATTATTTATACCATTTTTACAATGATGCAGTTGTATACATAACAGTAAATCTTTTATTTTTTGAGAATAAAAATTCAAAATGGAAAGCAAAAGTAATGTAAGAGGGGCCTGGAGACGTAACTAATGAACAGAGAAGATGTTATTTTAGTGCCAGGAATGTCTGCCTTGTTTATTATGGACCCTGTTTTGAAATTGGCATCGTTTGAAATTTGTGTGAAATTAGAAAATTGCCATTTTCTGACCACTATTTTGGGTACTTGAAATTGGTAAATAGGCGGTTTCTTGTACTCAATCGATAGAAGAAATGGAGTTCTAGCGAAATAGCTATAATTTTAGTAGACTGAAACATTGGAATTTGCCTAAAATAGGGCTCAAAGTGGGTGAAATCGCCGATGCGTAAATGTAATGGATACTGCTAACTTCGCGAAAGCATAATTCCGTTAGTTTTCGATCAAATTTAATCATTTTTCTGGCATTATGATCGGAAAAAGATTCTCTATAATTTCTTAAGAAAAAAATTTTTTTTTTTTTGAAATTCGTGGACCCTGAGAACGAGTTTCAGAGAGATCCCTTGAACCCCCAAAGGGTTAAATCAACACAGTGATGACTGCAGGTGCTAAAATTGCCTAATGTTTGACCTTCTCCATATCTGGAGAGATTTGGGGGTCAACGCCCCTGCGGCTTGATCTGAGACCAGGTCTCGTGGTGAATCAGGGTCTGATCAACCAGGCTATTACTGCTGGCTGCACGCAAACTGATGTACGAACCACAGCCTGGTTGGTCAGGTACTGATTTTAGGTACATGTCCAGTGCCTTCTTGAAGACAGTCAGGGGTCTATTGGTAATCCCCCTTATGTATGCTGGGAGGCAGTTGAACAGTCAACACTTACTGTGTTGTCTCTCAGTGTACTCGTGGCACCTCTGCTTTTCATTGGGGGAATGTTGCATCTCCTGCCGAGTCTTTTGTTTTCATAGGGAGTCTAATACCTCTAGGATTTTCCAAGAGTATATTATCATGTCTCTCTCTCGCCTGCATTCCAGGGAATACAAATTAAGGGACTTCAACTGTTCCCAGTAATTTAGGTGCCTTATCGTACTTACGTGTGCCGTTAAAGTTCTTTGTACACTCTCCAGGTCAGCAATTTCGCCTGCCTTGAAGGGGGCAGTTAGTGTACAGCAGTATTCCAACCTAGAGAGAACAAGCAATTTGAAGAGCATCATCATGGGCTTGGCATCCCTAGTTTTGAAGGTTCTCATTATCAATCCTTTCATTTTCCTAGCAGATGCAGTAGATACATTGTTGTGGTCTTTGAAGGGAAGATCCTCTGACATTATCACTCCCAGGTCCTTCACATTACGAGTTTAATCTGTTCCGTGACCTAGCTCGTAACTCAATTTGCTCGTATATCAAATCAATTTTCCTCATTTAAATTAGTAACTGAAATGCCATTAATACGTTCCAGCAGAATTCCTGCTCTTGGGAGGCAGGAAAATACTTCAATATAACCCTAATGTCAACTCTACGGCTTATTTATCTATCACAACTGATCTAATATGACAAACAATATAAATAACATAGAAACATGATATATACTCTAGAATGAATAAAATGTCATTTTGTGACGAGTGGTGGCGGCCATTATCGCTCCCACTCTTATTATAAGAGAAAACTGAGTGTTTGTGAGGCTCTTTCTTTCAACATGTCAGCCGTTTCCCACCGAGGCAGGTGGCCCAAAAGGAAAAACGAAAGTTTCTCCTTTTACATATAGTAATTTATTCAGGAGAAGGGGTTACTAGCCCCTTGCTCCAGGCATTTTAGGCGCCTCTTACGACACGCATGGCTTACGGAGGAAGAATTCTGTTCCACTTCCCCATGGAGATAAGAGGAAATAAGAACAAGAACTAGTAAGGAAATAAGAACAAGAACTAGTAAGAAAATAGAAGAAAACCCAGAGGGGTGTGTATATATATGCTTGTACATGAATGTGTAGTGTGACCTAAGTGTAAGTAGAAGTAGCAAGATGTACCTGAAATCTTGCATGTTTATGAGACAGAAAAAAGACACCAGCAATCCTACCATCATGTAAAACAATTACAGGCTTTCGTTTTACACTCACTTGGCAGGACGGTAGTACCTCCCTTGGCGGTTGCTGTCTACAAACCTACTACCTAGTTTGTGAGGCTAACTGCACTAAATCACTAGGCTTCATAAGAAAAACACTGAAACAATGTATTTATAAATAAGAAGTATTGTATAAAAACATAATAGAGAATGTAAAGAAATAAACTGCTGGCAGAGATTGAGGGTGGAAAAGATAGGCAGAGCAGCATATGCTGTCAGTGGCCCTATAAACAACAATAACATTGGAGGACTTCGTTTCGTTTCATCCTTTTTCTATTGCTTAACAGCTTAACTTACTTGCTACACTTTATTGCTGAACTTAATTGCTACAATTATTTTTTTTCCCACTTCACTTTTCACTGATTTTTGGCTTTTTCTCCACGCTTTCCTCACTTTCATCTGCAGGGTGTTTCAATAAAAACCTGTCCAAGGAGGTTTGTTTCATCCTCCCTTTCAAAATGTTTCGGAAACGAGTTAAGCAAGTGTCATTACATAGCTCCAACGCACGACCAGTTGCAACTTTCTCTGGGTGTTTCCCAACAGTTCCTTTATCTCATTTGTAGAGATAACCTCCGTCATGGAATCTCCTGCGAGCTGTTTCTCCATCAACCATATCAACAGCAGCTTCTCCATCTTTTCATGGACAGAGGTCTGCAGCTTAGAAATTATTGTAAAACACTTGGCTGGGGCTATAGCCTTTATCGACTCCTGCTTTAGTATCGTACATATGGTAGAAGTACTACACTCATACTGTCTGGCCAAGTCCACAACCTGCACACCTCACTTATGTTCATCTATGATTTCATGCTTTAATTCCATGGACATCATCCTCTTTTTCTTCTCAGCACCATCCTTTGCACTTACTTTCTTAGGACCCATAGTTAAATAAAAGAAATTTGGCAAAATAACTGCACAAAACGCAAGCAAAACACAAGTGATATGCTTTCATGGCGAGGTAAACATGTGCACTGCTCAGCGGATGTTGTGGTGTTCGATGCGCCACCTAGTGGCGGCATTCTGAAGCTCGCTCATTATTATAATGGGGAAGCACTAAACCTGTAGGATTATACAGAGCCTGTGGGGGGGGAGCGGATGGAAGGTATTCAGGCTTAATTTAGGGAACTGGAGCACAGATCCAATTCCCTAGATCAAGAGCCCCTCATCAGCGTCAAGGAACCTCCCTTGAGGGGAAAGCTCGCTCGTAACTTAGAGCAAAAAATCAACCGAGCGACAGCTCGTATCTCGAAAAACTCGTATGTTGGGACATTAGTAAGTCGAGGTTCCACTGTACTTTTTCGCTCTATTGTATGGTTAGAATTTGTAATATACTGTGATAGTTTTAATTTCCTCAAGTTTTTCATATCTGAGTACAGTGAGTACAATTCAGATTTCGAGCACTTTTTTCTGTGAAATTTTACCCCGGGTTTCGTACATATGCTCATAAATTGGCCGTACCAGACGCGCCCACCTGAGCAGCTCATACGTTCACAACTCACTTTTGGGCACATTAAATGTCTTATTTTACGTTAATGTAGACATTTTCATTAATACGGTGGACCCTCGGTTAACGAAAGGTTTAGTTAACGAAAAAATCGGTTACCGAAAGTTTTTTCGCAATCGGATAGCAGAAAAAGCTCGGTTAGCAAAACATATTAGACGTGTCCGCCTGCTCCACGCCTGGCCTGCGCCTGCGCAAAACGCCAGTGTAGCGTCGTTTACCATTGAGAGAACATTACCCAGCGTGCTCTTTCAAACATTCACAATACATTTGGTGTCTTTTTTGGTGGTTTAGTGATTGTCACTGTGAAATAAGTCACCATGAGTCCAAAGAAGCTTCCTAGTGGCACCCCAGTGGTAGCAGGCACGCAGGGAGTGTAGCAGGCACGCAGGGAGTGTAGCAGGCACGCAGGGAGTGTAGCAGGCATGCAGGGAGGTGCAGGCACGCAGGGAGTGTAGCAGGCACGCAGGGAGTGTGCAGGCACGCAGGAGTGTAGCAGGCACGCAGGGAGTGTAGCAGGCACGCAGGGAGTGTAGCAGGCACGCAGGGAGTGTAGCAGGCACGCAGGGAGTGTAGCAGGCACGCAGGGAGTGTAGCAGGCACGCAGGGAGTGCAGCAGGCACGCAGGGAGTGCAGCAGGCACGCAGGGAGTGCAGCAGGCACGCAGGAAGTGCAGCAGGCACGCAGGGAGTGCAGCAGGCACGCAGGGAGTGCAGCAGGCACGCAGGGAGTGCAGCAGGCACGCAGGGAGTGCAGCAGGCATGCAGGGAGTGCAGCAGGCATGCAGGGAGTGAGGATTCCCCTTCCAATCACTAACCCCTCCCCCTGTCCTCCTCCCTATCTTCCAGATGCCAGTAAGTCTCTTCAATAGAGGTAAGTAAATGTTGTTTTAAATGTTTATTTCAATATTTATTTATAAATTTAATATTGTATGTAGTATTTGTGTGTGTTTTCTATATGTAAAACTATAGTTCGTCTTCTTTCAACACGTCGGCCGTTTCCCACCTAAGCGGGGTGGCCCAAAATGAAAAACGAAAGTTTCCCCTTTTACATTTAGTAATATATACAGGAGAAGGGGTTACTAGCCCCTTGCTCCCGGCATTTTAGTCGCCTCTTACGACACACATGCTTACGGAGGAAGAATTCTGTTCCACTTCCCCATGGTGATAAGAGGAAATAAGAACAAGAACTAGTAAGAAAATAGAAGAAAACCCAAAGGGGTGTGTATATATATATGCTTGTACATGAATGTGTAGTGTGACCTAAATGTAAGTAGAAGTAGCAAGATGTACCTGAAATCTTGCATGTTTATGAGACAGAAAAAAGACACCAGCAATCCTACCATCATGTAAAACAATTACAGGCTTTCGTTTTACACTCACTGGCAGGACGGTAGTACCTCCCTGGGTGGTTGCTGTCTACCAACCTACTACCTAGAAAACTATAGTTATTCTTTAAAAAATGTATTTTTTGTGAATATTTTTGGATGTCTGGAACGGATTAATTGTATTTACATTATTTCTTATGGGAAATAAGGGTTCGGATTACGAAAGATTCAGATTAAGTAATAGCTCCTGGAACGGATTAATTTTGTTAACCGAGGGTCCACTGTACATCTATGATATTTTCTTCAAAATTATATAAGAAACACGTTACATGCATATAAACATGCAATGTTTATATGCTATCGAAAGATGGTAGTCGGTGGAGGTAAAACATTACGTTTTCTCTGGTCGAGCATTAGAGAAAACTATGAATCTGCGTCTGGCCCAGTCACTGCCCTAATGTTAATACATAATGCTTTTCTTTACAATTCTCGGCATAAATTATTCATTACTTCTCCCTTTGTTTATGATGGCATCTAAAGGTAATTGTTAGAAACGATTAAACTCAGTGAACATGGTATGTTGATGATAATAATATGGCTCTGGGCCGCATTAAATATCGTGTAGCTATGTACGTAGGTGTATGCATGTAGCCCAGGATACCTACATCTGACTTCCTACAAATACGTACTACTCACCTCTCGCCCTACATTAAGACTACAAATTTTTTAAGGTAAGTAATGAATGTACAGTGGACCCTCGGTTAACGAATACCCCGGAAATCGTGCAATTATGTAAGTATAATTTTGTAAGTTCTTGTAGAAGTGTATTTTTGGGGGTCTGAAATAGACTAACCTACGTGAAATTTTTCCTTAAGGGAGTAAATTCGTTCGGTAATGGCACTTGAGCAGACTTCAGGAGTGAAGTTTTTACGAAACTCGGGGGTCCACTGTACTGTGTATGTATTTTACTTTTATTGTTTTAATGCCTAGTTCTATTACTAACTTAATATAAGTTAGTGTAAACTTGACAACCCTATGCCTGTTGTGGAATCTATTGTGGCTTTGGGGAAGTCCATGGGGTTGGATGTGAGTGGCCAGAATGTGGAAGAGTTGGTGGACGACCACAGGGAAGAGCTAACCACTGAAGAGCTGCAACACTATAGTTATTCTATATAAAATGTATTTTCTGTAAATATTTTTGGGTGTCTGGAACGGATTAATTGGATTTACATTATTTTTTACGGGAAATATTACTTCGGTTTTCGTCCATTTCGGATTTCGACCAACCTTCTGGAACGGATTAAGGACGAAAACCGGGGTATTATTGTAGTTGAAATTTCTCTTCATTGAACTTCATACTGCTTGAATGGCCTATTTGAAGATTTGGTTGATGTCCGCTTGGAGTCTTGCGGCGTCTTCAATAGATGTTATTGTCATGGCAATTCGGGTGTCATCCACAAAGGAAGACACGGAGCTATGGCTTACATCTCTGTCAGATATGAGGATGAGGAATAGAATGGGAGCGAGTACTGTGCCTTGTGGAACAGAGCTTTTCACCGTAGCTGTCTCAGACTTTACCCTGTTTACTATATTACTCTGTTCGATTTGTTAATTATTTAACAAAATGTTTAAATCTGATTTAACCCTTAAACTGTCCACACGTAGATATACGTTCATGTGCGTAGCTGACCGAACGTAGATTTACGTTTTTTTTCAAATGCTTTTAACCTTGCCACGATAAGCCTGAGTTGCCTAGAGATTAGAGAATGGGTCTGTGCACTCAGTGTGTGCAGTATTACAAAATGTGGGAATGACAAACAAAATGCACTCTTCATTTTAAACAAAAAGAACAATTTATTTTTTTCTCAAAATATTCTGTCAGCTACGCACGTGAACGTATATCTACGTGTGGACAGTTTAATGGTTAAAGTACAAGCTGAATATTTTTTTTTTAAACATACAGTATATGATAAATTATCAGCTTATCTAATAAAAGCTAAATCCATATGTAATTTTTATGGTTTATGTGTTGAATAGCATGTAACAATTTTCATATATTCTAGAACAGTATGTCATATATAATATACATTCTTTGCAATGCATGGGTATAAATTCTGAAACTTCAACACTAATGTTATGATCACACTGGGAGCTCCTCCTTGGATGGCAAACACTTATGCTAATTTTATATTAATTCAGAGCTAGTTCACTCTTAAATCTTTTTTTGTACATGTATATACTTTACAGCTTCCTTTTTTCTGATGATTAATTTTGGTTCACAAATAATATCAGCTTATGTGTACCAAAAGCAAAAAAAAAATCATTATTGTTTATACTATTTTAGTAGTAAATGCTGTACATATAATTCATAAAACAAATACCTGGTAAACTGCACCAATGATGAGAGTAATATTCCGGGGTTGCAACACAAGCGGTGGAAACACTTGAATAGGTTTAGCAGGACTGTAGATCAAAGCCTCACCCAGACCACCATTGCCAGTACTGACACGCAGTGTTGTGTCTCCTACATGTCGACCAGTAACCTCATACACAGCATTGCCTTCACGATTTACTCCTTGATACCTGGTGTTTAAACAGTATTTAAACTAACAAAATAGATATGACAAAAAATAATTACAATAAAAAATGAACTTATGACACTGAACCACAAATGATGCCAATATATCCTTACAATGAAATGTAATAATTTTTGAAGGGGAGGACTAAGCCAGAGGAATGCCTCAGTTTCAAGACCAAATGGCCCACTTAGTGGGTCAAAATTGATTAGTACCCACATCAGAAGAAACTTTTTCCTGAAAAATTAAATACAGTGGAACCTCGGTTTTCGTATGCCCTAGTTTGTATGTAAAACTATAGTTATTCTCTATAAAATGTATGTTTTTTTGTTAATATTTTTGGGTGTCTGGAATGGAACCAATTAATCCATTCCAGACACATTTTATAGAGAATAACTAGTTTTACATAGAAACTAGAGCATATGAAAACCGAGGTTCCACTGTACCTTCCCTATTATTAAAGCAAGTGCAAATGAGGAGCATTAATAATTCACAGATGACTGCTGAGTTACTACTACTACTACTACAAATAATAATAAAAATAATAGTAGGAGACTTTCGTTTTTCTTTGTAGGTCACATTGCCTCGGTGGGATATGGCTGGTTTGATGAAAATAAAAAATAATAATAGCAGCAGGAGCAGCAAGGAGTGGAAAAAATCCACAAAAATCTTATATTAGAATAAATCTTACCTTGTTGTAATAATATTTGCCTGTGGATGAGGTGTAAGGTTCATAAGTTCATGAGCAGGCAGTGGATGACCTGACGAGTCTCTTACCAAAACTTCAGCCTCCAACATCCCACCCAACTCCACACGATCCACAACCAACAGGTCAAGAGAAGCAATACTGGCAATCTTGTAGAAAGAAAATAATTTAAGATGAGGTTTAGATATCTATAAATACAAAGAGTATTTACTTATGCATCTGTTTATGCATACAAAAACAAGTACATATATACATTTACTCAAATTTGCAGGTAATGCAAATTCAATTAAATACCTCTGAGGGCCATTTGTAGGAAAAATATGAAATATTGGAAAATGTTATAATGGTAGCAACACCTACTTGAGAGGTTCGGCCTAACTAGAAAAATTAAAAAATTCCTCATAAAACCATTACTTTAACCCCCTTTCTACATGAGGGTAACAAAGAATTTTGCTATTTCAATATGGTATAATATGCTATAATGTATAACTGTATACCAATTTTAAATTCCCTTTCTAGTAGTTAAAAAAAAAAAGGTCAGTCATTTTCTATTAGATTTAAAATCTTTTTAAAATACAATTCGTTCTGCCCAATGATAAATATGCCTAGATTTAAATTTATTTCCCTTATGTCTAATAATAATTGGAAAAGCAGGTTCCAATGCCTGGAGACTAACATTGGTGTATGTATATGCTCATACATGCATGCCAAGTGTCACACCACAGGTTATGTCTGTGCTTTCCCATGTGTTAACAGATAGCTGCTCACGAGTTTCCTGTTTATTGGGTATATACATACTATGTAACTTTGCCCCTCATGTGTGTGTTGAAGCCTAGCACAAGCCTTTTTATTTTATTTTGCTAAGGTTGTTTCACCAATGTAAACTCCCAGTTCTTTCTTTCAACAAGTTGGCCGTTTCACACCGAGGCAGGGTGGCCCAAAAGGAAAAACGAAAGTTTTTTCTTTTACATTTAGTAATATATACAGGAGAAGGGGTTACTAGCCCCTTGCTCCTGGCATTTTAGTCGCCTCTTACGACACGCACGGCTTACGGAGGAAGAATTCTGTTCCACTTCCCCATGGAGATAAGAGGAAATAAGAACAAGAACTAGTAAGAAAATTAGAAGAAAACCCAGAGGGGTGTGTATATATATATGCTTGTACATGAATGTGTAGTGTGACCTAAGTGTAAGTAGAAGTAGCAAGATGTACCTGAAATCTTGCATGTTTATGAGACAGAAAAGACACCAGCAATCCTACCATCATGTAAAACAATTACAGGCTTTCGTTTTACACTCACTTGGCAGGACGGTAGTACAGTGGACCCCCGCCTAACGAGCACCCCGGAAATCGTACAATTATGTAAGTATAATATTCTAAGTGCTTGTGGAAGTGTATTTTTGGGGGTCTGAAATAGACTAACCTACGTGACATTATTTCTTAAGGAAGTAAATTCGTTCGGTAATGGCACTTGAGCAGGCTTCTGGAATGAATTTTGCTCGTTAGGTAGGGGTCCACTGTACCTCCCTTGGCGGTTGCTGTCTACCAACCTACTACCTAGGAAACTCCCAGTTATATTATATAAAATTAAACATCTTTCAAATGTGGAATAAAGGCTGAGTTCCCATGTTATTTAAGTTAGCCTGTTAAATTAGGAAAATGTTAATAATTACAATTTAGGAGTTTACCATTACTAGATTAAAGTATTTAAATATTATATTTACTTGTAGGTTGGTAGACAGCAACCACCCAGGGAGGTACTACCGTCATGCCAGGTGACTGTGAAACAGAAACCTGAAACTGTTTTACATGATGGTAGGATTGCTGGTGTCTCTTTTTCTGTCTCATAAACACGCTGGATAACAGGTATATCTAGCTACTTCTACTTACACTTTAGGTCACACTACACTGGCATACACATGCATATATATACATACACACATCTAGGTTTTTCTTCTTTTTCTTAATAGCTCTTGTTCTTTTTATTTTCTCTATTGTCCATGGGGAAGTGGAAAAGAATCTTTCCTCCGTAAGCCATGCGTGTCGTATGAGGCGACTAAGATGCCGGGAGCAATGGGCTAGTAACCCCTTCTCCTGTACAAATCTACTAAAAACGAGAAGAAGAAAAACTTTATAAAATTGGGGTGTCTGAATGTGCGTGGATGTAGTGCGGATGATAAGAAAGAGATGATTGCCGATGTTATGAATGAAAAGAAGTTGGATGTCCTGGCCCTAAGCGAAACAAAGCTGAAGGGGGTAGGCGAGTTTCAGTGGGGAGAAATAAATGGGATTAAGTCAGGAGTATCTGAGAGAGTTAGAGCTAAGGAAGGGGTAGCAATAATGTTGAAGGATCAGTTATGGAAGGAAAAGAGGGAATATAAATGTGTAAATTCAAGGATTATGTGGATTAAAATAAGGGTCGGATGCGAAAAGTGGGTCATAATAAGCGTGTATGCACCTGGAGAAGAGAGGAGTGTAGAGGAGAGAGAGAGATTTTGGGAGATGTTAAGCGAATGTATAGGAACTTTTGAACCAAATGAGAGAGTAATTGTGGTAGGGGACCTAAATGCTAAAGTGGGAGAAACATGCAGAGAGGGTGTAGTAGGTAAGTTTGGGGTGCCAGGTGTAAATGATAATGGGAGCCCTTTGATTGAACTTTGTATAGAAAGGGGTTTAGTTATAGGTAATACATATTTTAAGAAAAAAAGGATAAATAAGTATACAAGATATGATGTAGGGCGTAATGACAGTAGTTTGTTGGACTATGTATTGGTAGATAAAAGACTGTTGAGTAGACTTCAGGATGTACATGTTTATAGAGGGGCTACAGATATATCAGATCACTTTTTAGTTATAGCTACAGTGGGAGTAAAAGGTAGATGGGATACAAGGAAAATAGAATCAGTAAGTAAAAGAGAGGTGAAGGTTTATAAACTAAAAGAGGAGGCAGTTAGGGTAAGATATAAACAACTATTGGAGGATAGATGGGCTAGTGAGAGTGTAGGCAATGGGGTCGAAAATGTATGGGGTAGATTTAAAAATGTAGTGTTAGAGTGTTCAGCAGAAGTTTGTGGTTACAGGCGAGTGGGTGCAGGAGGGAAGAGGAGCGATTGGTGGAATGATGATGTAAAGAGAGTAGTAAGGGAGAAAAAGTTAGCATATGAGAGGTTTTTACAAAGTAGAAGTGATGCAAGGAGGGAAGAGTATATGGAGAGAAAAAGAGGTTAAAAGAGTGGTGAAGCAATGTAAAAGAGAGCAGATGAGAGAGTGGGTGAGATGTTATCAGCAAATTTTGTTGAAAATAAGAAAAAGTTTTGGAATGAGATTAATAAGTTGAGGAAGCCTAGAGAACAAATGGATTTGACAGTTAAAAATAGGAGAGGAGAGTTATTAAATGGAGAGTTAGAGGTATCGGGAAGATGGAGAGAATATTTTGAGGATTTGTTAAATGTTGATGAAGACAGGGAAGCTGTGATTTCGTGTGTAGGGCAAGGAGGAATAACATCTTGTAGGAGTGTGGAAGAGCCAGTTGTGGGTGTAGGAAGTTCGTGAGGCAGTGGGTAGAATGAAAGGGGGTAAGGCAGCTGGGATTGATGGGATAAAGATAGAAATGTTAAAAGCAGGTGGGGATATAATTTTGGAGTGGTTGGTGCTATTATTTAATAAATGTATGGAAGAGGGTAAGGTACCTAGGGATTGGCAGAGAGCGTGTATTGTTCCTTTGTATAAAGGCAAAGGGGACAAAAGAGAGTGCAAAAATTATAGGGGAATAAGTCTGTTGAGTGTACCTGGTAAAGTGTATGGTAGAGTTATTATTGAAAGAATTAAGAGTAAAACAGAAAGCAGGATAGCAGATGAACAAGGGGGCTTTAGGAAAGGTAGGGGTGTGTAGACCAAGTGTTTACAGTGAAACATATAGGTGAACAGTATTTGGATAAGGGTAAAGATGTTTTGTGGCATTTATGGATTTGGAAAAGGCGTATGATAGGGTAGATAGGGGGCAATGTGGCAGATGTTGCAGGTGTATGGAATAGGAGGAAGGTTACTGAAAGCAGTGAAGAGTTTTTATGAGGATAGTGAGGCTCAGGTTAGAGTGTGTAGGAGGGAAGGGACTATTTCCCAGTAAAAGTGGGCCTTAGACAAGGATGTGTGATGTCACCGTGGTTGTTCAATATATTTATAGATGGGGTTGTAAGAGAAGTGAATGCGAGGGTCTTGGCAAGAGGTGTTGGGCTAAAAGATAAAGAAGCAAATACAAAGTGGGAGTTGTCACAGTTGCTTTTTGCTGATGACACTGTGCTTTTGGGAGATTCTGAAGAGAAGCTGCAGAGGTTGGTGGATGAATTTGGTAGGGTGTGTAAAAGAAGAAAATTGAAAGTGAATATAGGAAAGAGTAAGGTGATGAGGATAACAAAAAGAATAGGTGACGAAAGATTGGATATCAGATTGGAGGGAGAGAGTATGGAGGAGGTGAATGTATTCAGATATTTGGGAGTGGACATGTCGCGGATGGGTCTATGAAGGATGAGGTGAATCATAGAATTGATGAGGGGAAAAGGGTGAGTGGAGCACTTGGAGTCTGTGGAGACAAAGAACCTTGTCCATGGAAGTAAAGGGGAATGTATGAGAGTATAGTTATACCAACGCTCTTATATGGGTGTGAAGCATGGGTGATGAATGTTGCAACAAGGAGAAGGCTGGAGGCAGTGGAGATGTCATGTCTGAGGTCAATGTGTGGTGTGAATATAATGCAGAGAATTCGGAGTTTGGAAATTAGGAGGAGGTGCGGGATTACCAAAACGATTGTTCAGAGAGCTGAGGAGGGGTTGTTGAGGTGGTTTGGACATGTAGAGAGAATGGAACGAGACAGAGTGACTTCGAGAGTGTATAAATCTGTAGTGGAGGGAAGGCGGGGTAGGGTCGGCCTAGGAAAGGTTGGAGGGAGGGGTAAAGGAAGTTTTGTGTGCGAGGGGCTTGGACTTCCAGCAAGCATGTGTGAGCGTATTTGATAGGAGTGAATGGAGGCATATGGTTTTAATACTTGACGTGCTGTTGGAGTGTGAGCAAAGTAACATTTATGAAGGGATTCAGGAAACCGGCAGGCCGGACTTGAGTTCTGGAGATGGGAAGTACAGTGCCGGCACTCTGAAGGAGGGGTGTTAATGTTGCAGTTTTATAACTGTAGTGTAAAGCACCCTTCTGGCAAGACAGTGATGGAGTGAATGATGATGAAAGTTTTTCTTTTTCGGGCCACCCTGCCTTGGTGGGAATCGGCCGATGTGTTAATAAAAAAAAAAAAAAAAAATAATTTACTTGGAGAGCGTATAAATCTGTAGGGGAAGGAAGGCGGGGTAGGGGTCGTCCTAGAAAAGGTTGGAGGGAAGGGGTAAAGGAGGTTTTGTGGGCGAGGGGCTTGGACTTCCAGCAAGCATGTGTGAGCGTGTTAGATAGGAGTGAATGGAGACGAATGGTTTTTGGGACATGACGATCTGTTGGAGTGTGAGCAGGGTAACATTTTGTGAAGGGATTCAGGGAAACCAGTTAATTGATTTAGTTGGACTTGAGTCCTGGAAATGGGAAGTACAATGCCTGCACTTTAAAGGAGGGGTCTGAGATAGTGACAGCTGGGAGGGACTTTTCTCAGCTGTCGTATCTGAGCTCCTCTGCAAAGACAGTGATTATGTATGAGTGTGGTGAAAGTGTTGAATGATGATGAAAGTTTTTCCTTTTTGGGGATTTTCTTTCTTTTTGGGTCACCCTGCCTCGGTGGGAGACGGCCGACTTGTTGAAAAAAAAAAAAAAAAAATTAACTTGCTGTACTGTTGTTTATAAATAAAGTAATAAATTTTTTTTTTTTAACAGTTTGATTGTTTCTTTTAACCTTTATTAAATTTTGTTTAGTGCCTATTTATAAATACCCCTTATTTTAAAATAGGCCCTCTTAACACCAAGTGTCTATGTGCATTAATCATAGAATTAGGCAAATACTAACTGGTTAATAAGCTGGTAAATTACCTTGACATGTGAAGTAGCTGGCCTTTCTGCTTGCAAACACACATCAACAAGTGACACTATAAGCTCTCCATCTGATAGAGGCTGAACCTGCAAACATCAGTAGTATTGGCAAAATTAATATTTTTCACAATATATTTACAGCTTATCTTCTATTAAAATTTCAAAGGTTATTTTCATAAAAATAAATTAAAATACTAATGTACAGTATGTATATGTTAATGGGCTAAGGGTAAATGGATGGTTCCCTCAGACCAAAAGGATGGACACAATTTCCATCTCGCATGCACCTCGAAGTATGTCTAGAAACTCTCACCTTCATCAACATTGTACCATCATAGTTTCACAATTAAACACATGTGCAACACTTGGTTATCTTTATTGTGGAAACATTTTGCCACACAGTAACTTCATCAGTCCAATACGAAGAAGAATGGTGAAGATCAGAAGGAGTTTGAGGTAATCAGTCCCTCAGCCTGGAGCTGATGTAATCAGTCCATCAATCTTGATTAGAATACAGCATATGCGCAAACAAGGGGCTGCATTCTAATCAAGATTAACAGACTGTTTACATCAACTCCAGACTGAGGGACTGATTATCTCAAACTCCTTCTGATCTTCACCATTCTTCTTCGTATTGGACTGATGAAGCCACTGTGGCAAAATGTTTCCACAATAAAAATACCCAAATGCTGCACACATGTCTAATTTATCAAATTGTTGGTTCTCTGAAACATGTATTTATATCAGTTTCATGACTATGTATTACTCTTCTTGGCACCTCCAGCATCACTAGAATTCCTTAGTACAATTGTTAACATCCAGAGAAGAGATGGGATGAGGAAAATATCCAAAATCATTAACCCTTTGACTCTTTCGGTCGTATATATACGTCTTAGGAGCCACTGTTTCGGACGTATATATACTCTCAAATTCTAGCGACTTCAAATCAAGCGGGAGAAAGCTGGTAGGCCCACATATGAGAGAATGGGTCTCTGTGGTCAGTGCGCGCAGTATAAAAAAAATCCTGCAGCAAGCAGTGCATAATGAGAGAAAAAAACTCTGACCGTTTTTTTTGGAATAAAACGCCGTCTTTGAGGTGTATTTTCGTATAGTATTTATGGTTGTATTCTCTTTTTTATGGTCTCATTTGATAGAATGGAAAACATACTAAAGAAATATAGATGATTTTGATTAGTTTCATGATGAAAACGACCATGAAATTGAGCTCAAATTAGGGGAAATGTTCGATTTTTGCAAATGTTCAAGAGTAAACAAATCATGCCATGCGTCCAATACACATCAATTGGTGAGTCTAATATTCTTTCACAAGTGCACTGATATTATTTATACCATTTTTACAATAATGCAATAGTCTGCATAACAGTAAATCTTCTATTTTTTTGTGTGAATAAAAAATCAAAATAGAAAGCAAAAGTAATATAAGAGGGGCCTAAAGACGTGACTAATGAACAGATAACATCTTATTTTAGTGCCAGGAATGTCTGCATTGTTTATTCTGGACCCTATTTTGAAAATGACAACTTTTTTATTTTTTATGAAATTGGCCAAATTGCCAATTTCTGACCACTTTATTGGGTAGTTGAAATCGGTAAATTGGTGGTTTCTTGTACTCAATCGATAGAACAAATGGAGTTCTAAAGAAATAGCTATGAGTTTGGTTGACTGGAACAATGGAATTGGCCGAAAATGGGGCTCAAAGTCAGCGAAAGTGCCAATGCGTATATATCGCCGAGATCACTAACTTCGCGAGAGCGTAACTCCGTAAGTTTTCAATCAAATTTCATACTTTTGGTGTCATTACCATCGGGAAAAGATTCTCTATCATTTCATAAGAACGTTTTTTTTTTTTAAATTTTGCAACAACAGGAGAGCACTCAGGATTAGGGGTTGCAACAGTCAAAGGGTTAAAGGCAACACTGGCCAACAGGAAAGCAGAGGAAAAAAAAAAAAAAGCCATACTGTTTAGTATCCAGATTTAGCATGTAACTTGATGCTATGGAAATCTATACAAGGCAATATTAAAATTTCATGTTAGCTGACTCTTTCATGCTTCACCAAGAAATATTAAAAATTCTGAGTGCATCCAAGTTCACTTTTTTATTTACAGTGCACAAAATCATACCATGTGAGGTCGTGTTCTAAGCGTTTACTATACAGGAGGCCCTCAACATTCGCAAGTTCCACTTTCGCAAGCTTCGAACATTCACGAATGCCCAGCCGCCTATTATCGGCAGTGACTCTGGCAGTAAAGAGTTAAGAATCCACACACTACTCATCATGCCATGCAGTTACACTCCATATAATCACCTCCATTCAACTGTCATCAGTAACTGCATGGCTAACTATCATCACCATCATCATTGTCATCATCATCACAAGTCATCAGAATTCGTCTGCCTAATCTTACGAGTGGTGAGTGTTTTGTTTGTTCATTATTTGTTATTAAACCATAACATGTATATATACAATATTTTACGATGTTTTCATGTCTTTTATGATTGTTCATGATTCAATAGGTTAAGGAAGCAGTATTGTTAGGCTAAGTAAATGCTATTATTATATTTCCCTTCAATATATTTGGGCACCAAACATTCGCAAATTTTCAACATTCGCGAGGTTCTTGATCCCCTATAACCCTCGCGAATGTGGGGGGCCTCCTGTACTTTTAGGAACAGCAGTTATAATGCCCAACATCAAATAACTAAAGGGTATAACTCCTAAGTTGGCATGTAGAGGCTTCGTTATTCTGAAAAAGTTGGCTGTAATGATCAGGCCAGGACATCACTGATGGCAATTATTGTAGACACTGGCAATTTTATAGCTCATGTACAAGGCTATACTTAAAGGATAAATAGATGGCCAGCTATCTTCCAACAGAGCCACTGGGATGCATTGAGAAAAACAACACAGAGGACCACAACATGGTAAATGCTGTGTCACTTCACCCTCTCAAAAAAGGGTAGTCAACACCATGATCTAGGAAACCTGAATTAATACATTTCACAATAAACAAGGAATTTTGACTTAAACATAACACTGATTTGTAGCTCATTATTTATAACTACCTTATAATATTGCATAATGTATTGTGCAAAAATCTGTCATTACATAGTAGGTAAGACCATCAACCAAACACTGAACAGTTGTGATTGGTAAATGGTGTCTGAAATATTTAAAGTGCATCCATATAGGAATTTAATATGGACAAGGGCACTTGAAAGGTTAAGGACAGATTCAACATCATGCTCTTCCTACAAGGAAAGAGAATCAGAACTGAAGATACTGTACTTACATAAACCATCCTGTCCTTATCCATATACGAGACAGTAGCCACATCACTTTCTGCAGTCTGAAGCTCAAAGAATCCTGACCCTCCTGTTACTATTAAATCCAACTGTAAAATATAATTTAAACGAACAATGTTAAATCTCTGCAACTTCATTATGACAATTATTCACACCAACCACACAGTGATCTCAGACACAACACTTCCACAATCTTCAACCTCTTTGATACAACATTCAAAGATCATGCTTCAAGCATATTAATCAGTACCTGTATACTCAAATATTTCCCATTATGCAATCAGACAAACTAAAATATACTTTCCTTCACTATCCTGTAATTTACATCATCCTTCATGGACCCCTCTGCTGATACATCCACATCTACACATCTTTATACATTCACTTCCATCTACTGCACTTCCTTCTTCCAGTCTTTCAATCACCATATATTTCCTATTCCACCACCTTCCTCTTTTCTTTTCTGTATTCACATCTTTGAAACACCCTTCCAAACTATGTATGACTCTCGCACACATACACTTCTTAATTTCCCAACAGCATTCTTATAATCCATTTTTCCAAATATAAAGTGGAACCTCGGTTTTCGTTTGCCTCTGTTTTCGTCGATTTCAGTTATCGATGACTTTTTTCGTCAAAATATTGTGTTTTCATTCAACGCCTTGAATTTCATTGGACGTACCGAACGTGATTCTACGATATGTACAATACTAAAGCAGCAGGAGTCGATAAAGGCTACAGCGCCAGCCAGCGATAAAGTGTAGCAAGTAAGTTAAGCGATTAGCGATAGAAAAAGGACGACACAAAACTAACTCCTCCAATGTTATTGGAGGTATATAGGGCCACTGACAACATACACCGCCCTGCGTATCTTCCACCACCCTAAACCTGTACCTGGTAAAGTGTATGGTAGAGTTATTATTGAAAGAATTAAGAGTAAAACAGAAAGCAGGATAGCAGATGAACAAGGGGCTTTAGGAAAGGTAGGGGTGTGTAGACCAAGTGTTTACAGTGAAACATATAGGTGAACAGTATTTGGATAAGGGTAAAGATGTTTTGTGGCATTTATGGATTTGGAAAAGGCGTATGATAGGGTGGATAGGGGGCAATGTGGCAGATGTTGCAGGTGTATGGAATAGGAGGAAGGTTACTGAAGGCAGTGAAGAGTTTTATGAGGATAGTGAGGCTCAGGTTAGAGTGTGTAGGAGGGAAGGGGACTATTTCCCAGTAAAAGTGGGCCTTAGACAAGGATGTGTGATGTCACCGTGGTTGTTCAATATATTTATAGATGGGGTTGTAAGAGAAGTGAATGCGAGGTCTTGGCAAGAGGTGTTGGGCTAAAAGATAAAGAAGCAAATACAAAGTGGGAGTTGTCACAGTTGCTTTTGCTGATGACACTGTGCTTTGGGAGATTCTGAAGAGAAGCTGCAGAGGTTGGTGGATGAATTTGGTAGGGTGTGTAAAAGAAGAAAATTGAAAGTGAATATAGGAAAGAGTAAGGTGATGAGGATAACAAAAAGAATAGGTGACGAAAGATTGGATATCAGATTGGAGGGAGAGAGTATGGAGGAGGTGAATGTATTCAGATATTTGGGAGTGGACATGTCGCGGATGGGTCTATGAAGGATGAGGTGAATCATAGAATTGATGAGGGGAAAAGGGTGAGTGGAGCACTTCGGAGTCTGTGGAGACAAAGAACCTTGTCCATGGAAGTAAAGAGGGAATGTATGAAAGTATAGTTATACCAACGCTCTTATATGGGTGTGAAGCATGGGTGATGAATGTTGCAACGAGGAGAAGGCTGGAGGCAGTGGAGATGTCATGTCTGAGGTCAATGTGTGGTGTGAATATAATGCAGAGAATTCGGAGTTTGGAAATTAGGAGGAGGTGCGGGATTACCAAACGATTGTCCAGAGAGCTGAGGAGGGGTTGTTGAGGTGGTTTGGACATGTAGAGAGAATGGAGCGAGACAGAGTGACTTCGAGTGTATGGATCTGTAGTGGAGGGAAGGCGGGGTAGGGGTCGGCCTAGGAAAGGTTGGAGGGAGGGTAAAGGAAGTTTTGTGTGCGAGGGCTTGGATTTCCAGCAAGCATGTGTGAGCGTATTTGATAGGAGTGAATGGAGGCATATGGTTTTAATACTTGACGTGCTGTTGGAGTGTGAGCAAAGTAACATTTATGAAGGGATTCAGGAAACCGGCAGGCCGGACTTGAGTTCTGGAGATGGGAAGTACAGTGCCGGCACTCTGAAGGAGGGGTGTAAATGTTGCAGTTTTATAACTGTAGTGTAAAGCACCCTTCTGGCAAGACAGTGATAGAGTGAATGATGATGAAAGTTTTTCTTTTTCGGGCCACCCTGCCTTGGTGGGAATCGGCCGATGTGTTAATAAAAAAAAAAAAAAATATTTCTTATTTATAAATTAAAGCGTAAATATTTCTAATTTATAAATTACGTACGTTGTTTCAGTGTGACTAGTGGTGGTGGCCGCTGCCACTGCCACCACCACTATATGGCTTATGCTGTCAGTGGCCCTGATAAACCCAACACCACCACTTGTCACATTCGTAATGACATATTTTATTTATTCTAGAGTACATATCATGTTTGCATGTTATTAATATTGTTTATTATGTCATATTAGATGAATTGTGATAGATAAATAAGCCATAGAGTTGATATTAGTGTCATATTGAAGCATTTTGTCCTATCTCCAAACAATAAACTCTCCTCCCTCTCCCCTCCTCGCCGTTTTCCATACACCAACAAGAGTCTTCAATAAAGGTAAAAGTGATTGAAATGTTCATTTATCCATTTCATTAGTGCTTTATATTTATTTCTCATTATTTTCTGTATGTAAAACTACAGTTATTCTCTATAAAATGTATTTTTAGTTAATACTACTTTTGGGTGTCTGGAACGGATTAATTGGATTTACATTATTTCTTATGGGAAATATTGCTTCGGTTTTCGTCGAATTTGGTTTTCGTCAGACTCTCTGGAATATATTAATGACAAAAACCAAGGTTCCACTGTACTGTAATGGGTTTTTATCAAAGACTAAATCACTTTGTAACAAATCCACAATGAAAATAAAGTTAAGAAGAGTACTAGATATTCTAGCTTATGGCCAAGGCCCTCTTTAGAAGTCTACCTCAGTGGGAGACCAAAATCAACAACACTTATCTTTTATTTCATTTTGTCTGTGAATTCATTTGTGCCAGTGACAAATATTTATTACATTTGTGAATATATTTATTTCTTGGTTAACTGACTGAGAAAATGAAGTTTACCTCTTATGAAGTACACAAATGGATCAAAAGTAAATCAAGTCCTTTCATAAAATTTCAAAATCAAATTATTTTCACCCAAACTGGCATTATATCTAGCTTCCAAAACTCACATATACTTGCGTATGCATTATTTTGAATAACAGATCTTCCTGTATAGTGTATACATATATAATTTAAGAGAATGCTTGCATCCACTGTACCTTATTATCTTTATGCTGATACAGAACTGCAGATGATGGTTTCAACATGGCATCCTGAACTAGTCTAAGTGGCAAAGAAGCTGAGAGGGAAGACAGTGTGTGATGTATGGCTGCTTCAGACGCCAGCTTGTTGAAACCAGTGAGTTTCACTCCGACTATCACTTCTCCCACTTCTCCAATGGGATTTAGCATCTGATGGGCTGCAATAAAAAATTAAACTATGTACTCTAGTTTTTTGCATATACGATGAAATTTTATAAAAGGTTAGTAGATGGCAAAACCACTGTAAAGATATCATTTGAATTCACTTGCAGTATTTACCCAACATTGTTGAGTTCACTTGACAAATACAATGTTACATTAAGGTAAGCCAACACAGTAAGGCTCAAATTGATCTGTGAATCAATAATTAGTTTTGCTGCATCAAAATTTGTTCTGAAAAGGTGCTAGTCTTTTAAGACCTGGTGGGCTGTGATGAAAAAAAATGGAAAAAGTGGTCATCTTTATCTCATTTTCCACTGGTATGATGGATAAAAACAAACTGAAGTGAGAAGACATGACAGATGGATCACCAGACTTACTTTCAGTTCAGATTATTCCAGGGCATATACCTAAAGTGCAGTACAGCACTCTGATTCACAATTTTTCCCAAATATATTTGGCTTCTAACTCACATTCTCCCTTGACCTTTACATCTGTGTAATTATCTATGAATTTGCATGGGGGTGAGCTCCAGCTCTTGGTCCTGCCTCAAATTTTTTTACCCAGTGATGTGATTCAGCTGTTATATCTCTTTTTGAACCACTGCTTGGTGTTTGCTTCAACTGCTTTTTCTCAGCTAATTCTATTTCTATACCTCTTTTGTGTTAAAGAAATGCTTATTAATATACCTGAAGCTCATTTAGGAGCATTATTTCCAACTATAGTCCCTTGTTCTTCTTGCCTCATTGGTAAAGAGCCTATCCTATATATATGTGCAAACATATTCTTGCTTGTTTTTTATTTATTAAGCAATGTAATACTAAAAGTATTTGTCAAAGGGCTGAAGAGGGGTTGTTGAGGTGGTTTGGTCATTTAGAGAGAATGGATCAAAGTAGAATGACTTGGAGAGCGTATAAATCTGTAGGGGAAGAAAGGCGGGGTAGGGGTTGTCCTCGAAAAGGTTGAAGGGAGGGGGTAAAGGAGGTTTTGTGGGCGAGGGGCTTGGACTTCCAGCAAGCGTGTGTGAGCGTGTTAGATAGGAGTGAATGGAGACGAATGGTTTTTTTTGGACCTAACGAGCTGTTGGAGTGTGAGCAGGGTAACAGTTTGTGAAGGGATTCAGGGAAACCAGTTAATAGATTTAGTTGGACTTGAGTCCTTAAAATGGGAAGTACAATGCCTGCACTTTAAAGGAGGGGTCTGGGGATAGTGACAGCTGGGAGGGACTTAATTCTCAGCTGTTGTATCTGAGCGCCTCTGCAAAGAGTGATTATATATGAGTGTGGTGAGTGTTGAATGATGAAAATATTTTCTTTTTGGGGATTTTCTTTCTTTTTGGGTCACCCTGCCTCGGTGGGAGACGGCCGACTTGTTGAAAAAAAAAAAAATGTAATACCTAGTTTTTTTGTATTCTTTCAGTGCAGCTGGTGGGTAAAGTGGATATGTTTAACCCTTTCAGGTTCCGTCCCGTAGATCTACGGCTTTGAAGCCAGGGCCCAAGCCGTAGATCTATGCCATGAGCTCAGCTCACTCAGATAACCTGAGCGGTAAATTTGGTCCTAGATATGAGAGTACATCTATGTGGTAAGTGTACACCACATAAAACAAATCCTGCAGCACGCAGTGCACGAGAAAAAAACTGACCGCAATTTTGGATTAAAACCGCGACTTTGCGGTGTTTTTCCTGTTTTTTACAGTTGTATTCGTGATTTCTTAAGTCTCATTTGATAGAATGGAAGATACGTATATTACAGAAATAGAGATGATTTTGATTAGTTTTAGTACTGAAAATGGATTGAAACAGATCTCAAAGTAGTGGAAATGTTCAATTTTTGCTGATATTCAAGAGTAAACAAATGACGTCACGCATCTAATATGGGTCTAAAATACGTTCACGAATGTGCTGATATTATTTATACAATTATTACAACATTGCTTAACCCTTTGGGGATCGACAGGCCTTCTCGGAAACACATTCTCAGGGTCGAATTTTTTTTTTTTGGAAACAAAAAAAAAAAATTCTTATGAAATGATAGAGAATCTTTTTCTAATCATAACAACACCAAAAAATTGAAATTTGAATGAAAACTTATGGAATTATGCTCTCGCGAAGTTATCGGTCTCGAAGATGTTTACGCATCGGAGATTTCACCAACTTTGAGCTCTATTTTTACCCAATTCTAATGTTCCAGTCCACTAAAATCATAGCTATTTCGCTAGAACTCCATTTCTTCTATCAATTGAGTACAAGAAACTGCCTATTTACCAATTTCAACTACCCAAAATAATGGTCAGAAAATGACAATTTGGCCAATTTCACACAAATTTCAAACAATGCCAGTTTCAAAATAGGGTCCAGAATAAACAAGGCAGACATTCCTGGCACTAAAATAACATCATCTTTGTTCATTAGTCACGTCTCCAGGCCCCTCTTATATTACTTTTGCTTTCCATTTTGAATTTTTATTCTCACAAAAAATAGAAGATTTACTGTTATGTATACAACTGCATCATTGTAAAAATGGTATAAATAATATCAGCGCACTTGTGCAAGAATATTAGACTAGCCAGTTGATGTGTATTGGAAGCATGGTGTGATTTGTTTACTCTTGAACATCAGCGAAAATCGAACATTTTCGCTAATTTGAGCTTAATTTCAAGGTACTTGTCATTGTCAAACCAATCAAAATCATCTCTATTTCTGTAATATATCTTCCATTCTATCACATGAGACCAAGAAAACAAGAATACATCAATAATTACCATACGAACATAGACTGCAAAGTCGCTGTTTTAAACGAAAAAAACGGTCAGTTTTTTTTCTCATTATGCAGTGTGTGGTGCAGGATTTTTTTTTATACTGCGCACAGTGACCACATAGATCCATTCTTTCATATGTAGGCCTACCAGCCGTTTCCTGTTTAATTTGAAGCCGCTAGAATTTACGCGTACTAGTACGGCACCAACCCCTGCTCGTAAAACGTACTAGTACAGCACCGACCCCAAAAGGGTTAAGAGTAAATCTTCTATTTTTTTGGTGAGAATAAAAATTCATTATGTGATAAAAAAATAAAAATGGAATTAATTTGTAAAGCCTGAAATCATAACTAATGAACAGAGGAAATGCTAGTTTAGTGCCACGAATGCCTGTATTGTTTATTCTGGACCCTATTTTGAAATTGGAATATTTTGAACTTTGTGTTAAATATGCCAAATTACCAATTTCCAATCTCTTTATTGGGTAGTTGAAACAGTTGACTGGGCGATTTCTTGTGCTCAGTCGATAAAATAGAAGAAATACTAGTGAAATAGCTAAGAATTTGGTCGACTGGAAAATTGTAATTGGCCTAAAATGGGAGTCAAAGTCGGAAAAATCGCAGATGCGTAAATATGGCTGATGCATCAAAATTCACGAGAGCATAACTTCATCAATTTTCCATAAAATTTCGTACTTTTTGTTTTATTACCTTCAGAAAAAAATTCTCTACCAATTCATAAGAAAAAATAGCAAAAATTTGTTTTGAAAATTCTTGGACCCTGGCTGTCATTCTGAGATTTGGCCTCTGGACCCTGAAAAGGTTAAAAGCAAATTCTTCATTTACTTACTTTTCACTGGAAGGCTGAAGCCATGTATAGTAGTGACTTGCATGAGGCTGGAAGGCTCATCAGGAATAACTGCTAAGGAATCATTTGACAAACTCCATTTGAAGACCAGGGAGGATATGTTGTCAAACTTACGATTCTCAGAGTCTGTTACAATCACTTCCATTAAAAGTGGTTTATAACAGTGAGCAACAGACTGTAATAAATAAAAAGAAAAGTTATTCAGAGTTATATACAGTAAGTTGATCTAATCCAACCAGTACAATGCAAAACTACAGTATAATGTAATGAAGATATAATAATATACAATATTGTATTAAAACATTATTTAGTTACTAATCAGGGAACAACAATGTCTAATTTAGCAGGTAACAGTAAATTTTTCTTGCCTGAATTAAGAATACACATCTGGATATAGCTCCATGGGAAAGTGGAACAGAATTCTTCCTCCGTAAGGTATGCGTGTCGTAAGAGGCGACTAACATGCCAGGAGAAAGGGGCTAGTAACCCCTTCTCCTGTATACATTACTAAAGTTAAAAAGAGAAACTTGTTTTTTTGGGCCACCCTGCTTCAGTGGGATACGGCCAGTTTGTTGAAAGAAATATCTGGATATAGTGGTTAGAGAAAAGCTATGTACTGTAGTTACACATTTATAGAAACTTTAATAATGCATTTACTTATTCACTAGTATATGTTATCCTTCTTAATTACCACCCATTTTTCATCATTACTCTAACAATCAATTTCCTTCCCTCCCACCACCAATCCTCCTAAAACTATAAACTTAGCTATACACGCTATACCTCATCACCGGTGTTTTTTTCTCAAAATACATTTAACTGTTAGCAAGGAAGAAGCCAGTTTTACCAGTGTAATGAAGATGGGAAAAGAACTGTACACTGCATTTAATGAGGTGCTAAACCCGTGTGGGCCATTCAGTGCATGGAGTGGATGAGGATGTCCTTTCTCCACTAATTCTGTTTCTGAAAAGTCTGGCTGTTAAACTGAAGCAGGAAATAAGGTAAATAGCAAAGTATTGATGGTACAATAAATATATATATATTTACTAGCCCCTTGCTCCTGGCATTTTAGTCGCTTCTTACAACACGCATGGCTTACGGAGGAAGAATTCTGTTCCACTTCCCCATGGAGATAAGAGGAAATAAGAACAAGAACTAGTAAGAAAATAGAAGAAAACCCAGAGGGGTGTGTATATATATGCTTGTACATGAATGTGTAGTGTGACCTAAGTGTAAGTAGAAGTAGCAAGACGTACCTGAAATCTTGCATGTTTATGAGACAAAAAAGACACCAGCAATCCTACCATCATGTAAAACAATTACAGGCTTTTGTTTTACACTCACTTGGCAGGACGGTAGTACCTCCCTGGGTGGTTGCTGTCTACCAACCTACTACCTATATATATATATATTTTTTTTTTTTTCCAACAAGTCGGCCGTCTCCCACCGAGGCAGGGTGACCCAAAAAGAAAGAAAATCCCCAAAAAGAAAAAACTTTCATCATCATTCAACACTTTCACCACACTCATACATAATCACTGTCTTTGCAGAGGAGCTCAGATACGACAGCTGAGAAAAGTCCCTCCCAGCTGTCACTATCTCAGACCCCTCCTTTAAAGTGCAGGCATTGTACTTCCCATTTCCAGGACTCAAGTCCAATTAAATCAATTAACTGGTTTCCCTGAATCCCTTCACAAAATGTTACCCTGCTCACACTCCAACAGATCGTCATGTCCCAAAAACCATTCGTCTCCATTCACTCCTATCTAACACGCTCACACATGTTTGCTGGAAGTCCAAGCCCCTCGCCCACAAAACCTTTTACCCCTTCCCTCCAACCTTTTCTAGGACGACCCTACCCCGCCTTCCTTCCCTACAGATTTATACGCTCTCAAGTCATTCTACTTTGATTCATTCTCTCTAAATGACCAAACCACCTCAACAACCCCTCTTCAGCCCTCTGACAAATACTTTTAGTAACTCCACACCTTCTCCTAATTTCCACATTCCGAATTTTCTGCATAATATTTACACCACACATTGCCCTTAGACAGGACATCTCCACTGCCTCCAGCCTCCTCCTCGCTGCAGCATTTGCAACCCATGCTTCACACCCATATAAGAGTGTTGGTACCACTATACTTTCGTACATTCCCTTCTTTGCCTCCATGGATAACATTTTTGTCTCCACAGATACCTCAATGCACCACTCACCTTTTTCCTTCATCAATTCTATGGTTAACCTCATCCTTCATAAACCCATCCGCTGACACGTCAACTCCCAAATATCTGAAAACATCTACTTCTTCCATAATCCCTCTCTCCAATGTGATATCCAATTTTTCTTTATTTAAATCGTTTGATACCCTCATCACCTTACTCTTATCTATGTTCACTTTTAACTTTCTACCTTTACACACTCTCCCAAACTCGTCCACTAACCTTTGCAACTTTTCTTTAGAATCTCCCATAAGCACAGTATCATCAGCAAAAAGTAACTGTGTCAACTCCCATTTTGCATTTAATTCTCCATAATTTAATCCCACCCCTCTCCCCAACACCCTAGCATTTACTTCTTTACAACCCCATCTATAAATATATTAAACAACCATGGTGACATTACACATCCCTGTCTAAGACCTACTTTTACCGGGAAGTAATCTCCCTCTCTCCTACACACCCTAACCTGAGCCTCACTATCCTCATAAAAACTCTTTACAGCCTTCAGTAACTTACTACCTATTCCATACACTTGCAACATTTGCCACATTGCTCCCCTATCCACTCTATCATATGCCTTTTCTAAATCCATAAATGCAATAAAAACTTCTCTACCTTTATCTAAAACTGTTCACATATATGCTTCACTGTAAACACTTGATCTACACATCCCCTACCCACTCTAAAGCCTCCTTGCTCATCTGCAATCCTACTCTCTGTCTTACCTCTAATTCTTTCAATAATAACCCTGCCATACTCTTTACCTGGTATACTCAGTAAACTTATTCCCCTATAATTTTTACACTCTCTTTTATCCCCCTTCCCTTTATATAAAGGAACTATACATGCTCTCTGCCAATCCCTAGGTACCTTCCCCTCTTTCATACATTTTTTTTTTTTTTTCAACAAGTCAGCCGTCTCCCACCGAGGCAGGGTGACCCAAAAAGAAAGAAAATCATACATTTATTAAACAAAAATACCAACCACTCCAGCACTATATCCCCCCCTGCTTTTAACATTTCTGTCATGATTCCGTCAATTCCAGCTGCTTTACCCCCTTTCATATATATTTATATATATATGTGTTTCTTTCTTTCAACACATCGGCCGTTTCCCACCGAAGCGGGGTGGCCCAAAATGAAAAACGAAAGTTTCCCCTTTTACATTTAGTAATATATACAGGAGGAGGAGTTACTAGCCCCTTGCTCCCGGCATTTTAGTCGCCTCTTACGACACGCATGGCTTACAGAGGAAGAATTCTGTTCCACTTCCCCATGGAGAATATATATATGTATATATATATATATATATATGAACAGCACCACATTCTTTCAAAAGCTTTAGTTTGACATGTTTAATATCCACAGTGTACTGTATAAGAGTAAATTAGAAACAGGGAAGGCAAAATACTGGTATAATTAGAGAACTGGGTTTAGCTTTTTTAGCATCAGAGTATGTATAATTTGCAGGACAGCCAAGTGAACTTTAAAGGTAAAAAATCTGAATTCATAAACTAAGATCACAGATATAGAGAATGGAGAAGCTAGAAACCTTTTTCTTTCTTTCACTCACTTAATTTTCCCCTCATACTCACAAATTATTTAAAGGAGTGTTAATCTAATGCGATGCAAACTCTTAATGATTAACTATGGCTAATGAAGTTTTAATCATATTACTTGTATTATTTATATTAACTTACCACCCCAATCTCTGCTACAGCTGGACAAGGTGACTGAGCAGCAACAGGCCTCTTTATAACAGCTGCCAAACTAATTGCATCTGGCAATGCACACACAACTTTCAGCGTTGAACTAACCTGATGGAGAAAGATCATAAATAATTAATTATGATCTAAGTTAATTTGAACTTATTTTTTTTAACTTCGTAGGCTAACTCCCATCAAAGTAGGGTGGGCCAAAAATTTTATTCACCTTCATTCAAATGCTGTATTCACCTATATGTGGTTGCAGGGGTTGAGTCTTAACTCCTGGCCTCACCTCTGAATCTGTCACTTGCCAGATTCACTCTCCTAGCCTTGTCGGTCCTGTCATAGCTATTCTTAAAACCATGTATGAAGTCTGCCTCTTCCACTTCATCAGGGTCATTCCACTTGCATCCACCCTGAGACTGTAGAAATTCTTTCTGACTTCCCTGTGACTCATCTGTACCTTTAGCTTCCTGATGTGCAAGTAAAACTTCTCAAAATGTATTTTTTTTTTACATTTCACAATCCATGTCCATAAAATTTTTCGTCATTGGCCAAGAGTGTGAGCAAATCTAAATGAAAGGGAAAATATTTTCAACATTTATGCTGAAAGAGATGCTGGGTTCTCAGGCAAGCAGCCTGTGGAGAGTGGCATCCCCACCCAGAGAGTGGCACTCCCCACGTAGAGAAGAGGCACCCTACTCCTAGGCACAAACTATAACCTCACCACAGTGTTAAGGTGACCCAGAATGGGGGGGCTGAATTCTCTGTATAATATTCACAGTACACATAGCTCTCAAACACGGCATCACCAACTTTAGGCTCCACTTTTTTTTTTGAGTACAAAGATTTTGAGAGAATATAAAGTTAATGTCTTAGATTACTGGAAGAAAGAAACCTGAACTTTTATACTGCATGTACTGAATTTATAACCCAAATTAAGATTAACAGATTATAATAATTCTCTCAGCTTTTTAAACTATTTACAAGAATGGGAATAACAACAATAATTTCATAAATGGCTGAATTTTACTATACTCTACTACTAAAAAATTAACATTAATACTGTAAAAAATCTAAAATAAAAAAAAACTTTCTTCAGATGATAGGCCACACTTTAGTAGCTACATAATCATAAGATTTTGGCTTTTCACAAACAGAGAAACAAAAATCATACTACACATGCTCTAGCTTCACTACAAAATAACTTACACTTCGAGGATGAGGAAGAGTTGGAGATGGAGAATTTCCAACAGTAAGAGTGAGTGTAAACTCGCCAAGATCAAGGCACAACACTTCCACAGCATGTATATCAGAATGTTTCTTAGTTTCACCTAAAAGCTTCACTCTTACCATGTCTGTGTTGTCTATCTTGACTGAAATATAAAATGAGAAAAACAATTTAAATTTACTTATATAAACTGAATAAGAATTCAGGTTTAGAAGATTTATAAAATTTGTTGAAAAGGATAGAGTAATGGAGGCTTCTTCCACAAAATGCATTTACAGTAGCTCACTCAAGCTCTCTCTCTCTCTTTTTTTTAACACGTCGGCCGTCTCCCACCAAGGCCGGGTGACCCAAAAAGAAGCACTTTCACCATCATTCACACTATCACTGTCTGGCCAGAGGTGCATAGATATGACAGTTTAGATGTCCCTCCAAACAGAAAATATCCCAAACTCCTCCTTTAGAGTGCAGGCACTGTACTTCCCACCTCCAGAACTCAAATCCAGCTAACCAGTTTCCCCTGAATCCCTTCAGAAAATTATTACCCTGCTCACACTCCAATAGTTCATCAGGTCCCAAAAAAACAATTGTCTCCACTCACTCCTATGTCACATGTTCACACATACCTACTTCTCTACTACAAATAAATTCTTCAGTCGCTTGTTTTTCTATCGACTTCATCTCACGGGCTGAAGTACTCACATTTTGTGTGGTCAATCTCTCTCCAAACAGATTTTTACTTCATCTCATCAAGCTGTTTCTTTTTATTCCATTCCATTACCAGCATGACAGGCATTTTGCAAGAATAAGATTCAACTAAATACAAATTGTGCCCCCCCCTTTTTTTAAACACATCGGCCGTTTTACACCAAGGCTGGGCGATCCAAAAAAGAAGAAACCCTTTGATCATCATTCACTCCATCACTGTCTTGCCAGAGGCACACCTACACTAGTTAAAAAACTGCAACATACCAACACCCCTTGTGGGAAGAACTGCCAGAGTCTTCAGGATTCCATGCTCTGTACACATTAACAAGTCAAAATTGCTGGGTCAGCCCAAACCATTTATGTGTCACAAAATACAATACGTTATAGTGACCAGTAACATTTAGGGTATAGTGAAAGGGGACATGAGCAAGTTGATGCATAGGACACTCATTACCTTACTCAACCACCCACTAAACCCATGCAGCTGTCATATACATTCCATAGATAGGGTAATTCTGAAGTCAACAGATTCCTGATGTCTGTCCAGCAACTGCATCAGAAAGATGGCAATTACAGTGGACCCTTGAAAATCGTCCATAATCCGTTCCTGATAGTCCGCCTATTTTCAAAATGGATGATTTTCAAAACCATTTCCCCCATAAGAAATAATGTAAATCAAATTAATCCAAATGTGTGGGTGGCGGTCACTTGCTGGTAAACAATGGCACACTGACGCTTAATGTGGTGTTTATGTGCCCAGGCGGCTGGGAGGCAACGTGGATGCGTTTCAGACGACTGCCTATTTTTAAGCCAACGGACGAATATCAAGCCAATATTAGTGGTGGTGGGAGAAGAAAGAGGGTCATGATAGTTATAGCAGAACTGGTGGTAACCAGAAGTAGAACCACTAGTACACACAGCTCAGAAAGTGGCAGTAGAGTAACATAGTTTAGGGTAGGAAAAGTACTAATTTAGTAGAGGTAGTTGTAGCCCTAAAAGTATTTGTCAGAGGGCTGAAGAAGGGTTGTTGAGGTGGTTTGGTCATTTAGAGAGAATGGATCAAAGTAGAATGACTTGGAGAGCGTATAAATCTGTAGGGGAAGGAAGGTGGGGTAGGGGTCGGCCTAGAAAAGGTTGGAGGGAAGGGGTAAAGGAGGTATTGTGGGCGAGGGGCTTGGACTTCCAGAAAGCATGTGTGAGCGTGTTAGATAGGAGTGAATGGAGACGAATGGTTTTTGGGACATGACGATCTGTTGGAGTGTGAGCAGGGTAACATTGTGTGAAGGGATTCAGGGAAACCAGTTAATTGATTTAGTTGGACTTGAGTCCTGGAAATGGGAAGTACAATGCCTACACTTTAAAGGAGGGGTCTGGGATAGTGACAGCTAGGAGGGACAATTCTCAGCTGTCGTATCTGAGCTCCTCTGCAAAGACAGTGATTATGTATGTGTGTGGTGATAGTGTTGAATGATGATGAAAGTATTTTCTTTTTGGGGATTTTCTTTCTTTTTGGGTCACCCTGCCTCAGTGGGAGACGGCCGACTTGTTGAAAAAAAAAAAAAAAAAAAAGTTGTAGCCCAACCACTGCTAGTATCCAGCTCCATCTCTCCTGTAGATTCCATGCCATTTTTCAAATACGTACAGTATATGGCATATTTTTCCTGTTTTCATGCTAGCAGTGGTTGGAGGGTAGGAAGAGAGCCTTCTGCACTTTTAACCTTCCCTCAGATACCTAGATAATACAAAATAGTCATTACTCTAAGTAGAAGTATGTAGATAGTTCTCAGCATATAGCCTCAGTGTAGATTTTCAAGTCCTCAGTTATCTGTCTTTACCATGTACTCCCATGTATTCTCAGGTCATCCTATCTCCCTTGATGTATGAAGTCTTCTTCACATATTGCTGCATCACCTCCACATTCAGTTCTGTGTCGCATAACAAAGCCTTTCATGAAAGCTTCTTGCAATACTCCTCAATTTCTCACCATTCTTATGAACAGACAATGCTTCACTTCAGCTCTCATATAATTTTGTTTTTTTGTTTTGGGGAGGAGTTGACTTATGGTTGAACTTAATTAAAAGTTAACTTGAGACAAATTATTGAAAAGCTGACCTATGGCTGTGATTATTCAAATGCTGATTTAATACAGATTATCCGAGAGTTGGTTAATGGTTGAAATTATTGAGTAGTTGACTTATGGATGAGATAATGACTTGTATTGTGAGATACGTACTGCTTAATCAGTAAAGTAAATGTTAAGAGTAAGTGGTTAGCTTCGAAGATGAAAATAAGATCATTAGATAAGACTAGCTATTAAAAACTTAAAACAATGAGTAGTGTGAGGTTAAGTGAAAAACATGAGTATAAACAAGAAAAAATAGATGAAAATAAATTTTATGTAGTCAACCAATTATTAAAGAAGTTTCTGCATGCATGGAAGGAACATTTGTTATTGTGAGGAATGATGACTTCAAGGATGACAAGGAAATCAGAGAACCAACCTTTGGCAGTGTGAGAAGATGGTTTGTTTATCCAAGGTAAAGGACCACCTTCAAAAAGTATAATTCTTGAAGATCCTAAAGCTAGAACTGTCCTTCCAGATGATGGGTTAATGGGATGAAGAGGCCTTGAAAGAAAGATCAAACACAATTCAAGGATTTAGACATTTTTTATTAATGCAGTGCCTAACAAAAAAGAATAATATTCAAAATAAGTTTTAATGTACTTAAATTCTTGGTATGGCATCCATATTTAACAATATCTAGGGCTATCAAAACTCAGTGACTTAGTTACCACAATCGATTCCAATTACAGGACCAGCATGTTACTATACATTTCTTCTTTCTTTCAACACGTCGGCCGCCTCCCACCAAGGAAAAACGAAAGTTTCTCCTTTTACAATTAGTAATATACACAGAAGGGGTTACTAGCCCCTTGCTCCCGGCAAGTTAATCGCCTCTTACGACACGCATGGCTTACGGAGGAAGAATTCTGTTCCACTTCCCCATGGAGAACTATACATTTATAATGACTAAAATAACTTAAAAATAAAACTTAAAAAATCATGCCACTGCTAGTTCTAATACAAGTCCCTCCTATCCAGTTATACCATTCCTGTATTTTAAACCTGTTATCATAAACTTATCAACTTTCTTAATGTCCATAAATGCTGAAAATACTCTCAGTCTGTGTTTCAGTTCGTAACTACAGTTTTACACACAAATGGTTTAACACTGAAAATACAGTATTCAAGTTATGTATTATATTAACTCTGAAGCAAATACAGAAACAAAGAATTCAGACATGGAGCTTTTACCATATTTCTTGGGCTGTCACTCAATCGAATATCTTCTGATAATTAATAAAATTATCTCTTTCATATATTTTTGTAATTGCAAACTCATTCTGGGAAAGACTTCCAACAGCTAAAAAAATAAATTAACAGCATTGCCTTACCTAAATGCAGCAACCACAGTCGAAGCAGTCAGTTCGCCTTTAGTACTCTGGTAAGAAACAATAACTGCAGAGAACCCTGGGTTTTTTCCTTCAACTTCAACAATTGCACAGGAACTTTCAACTGTGGGTTTCTTTACGTCTGAAAGTTAGAGAATAAACTAATATTAGATCCATTGTTTTACATTTCTTCTTTTTTTTTTGTGTCACCCTGCCTCATTGAGGTGGTTTGGTCATAGAGAGAGGAAGGAGCAAAATAGAATGACTTGGAGGGTGTATAAATCTGCGGTGGAAGGGAGGATGGGTAGGGGTCGTCCTAAGAAAGGAAGGATGGAGAGGGTAAAAGAGGTTTCATGTGCAAGAGGCTTGTACATACAGCAGGCATGTGTGAGCATGTTAGATAGGAATTAATCAAGACGAATGGATTTTGGGACTTGACGAGCTGTTGAGTGTGAGCAGGGTAATATTTTGTGATGGGATTCAGGGAAACTGGTTAGCCGGACTTAGGTCCTGGAGATGAGAAGTACAGTGCCTGCACTCCAAAGGAAGGGTGGGGATATTTGCAGTATGAAGGAGCATCCGAACTGTAGCATCAGCACACTTTTGACAATAGAGTGAATGATGTTGAAAGTATTTATTCTTTTTTGGGTCACATTACCTTGGTGGGAGACAAACAGTGTGTTATAAACAAAATTAATAACAAAATGTACATACAACATATCAAAAAATATAGTCATTGTCCAAAACACTTCAATGAGGATTATTTATTTTTTAACAGGGATCTTATACAGAGAGAATAGGAAGGGAAGGGGTAATCAGGTTTCATGTAAGGAATTGGAGAATATCTACAATTCATTTGATAAAAAGATCACCAGCATCAAGATCCTCCTCCCATGAAGTACAAAATGCAGGGCTAAAAAAATTGTGTAACAAACCTGGTAAAGCAACGAATGTGACTTCCACTGGTTCTACTTTCAGAGGCAACTGGTGGCACACTGTGAAAGGCACCATAGTATTATCCCACTGTGTGAATGAGGCCACATGCAGAGGCAACTTTTCTTCAACTTCTACCTCAACAATTCCCTTGAGTAGTGTCAAGCCTATGGCCTCAACAATGTGGATCTGTACAAGAATGAATTATTATTATTATTAGTATTGTATTCATTGAGAAATGCTAATCCATTGGGGTCACATAGTGCTTCTATAAAAAGTGAAAATTATGAAAATTTTGATACTATACATTAAGAATGGGTGAGATGTTATCAACAAATTTTGTTGAAAATAAGAAAAAGTTTTGGAGTGAGATTAATAAATTGAGGAAGCCTAGGGAACAAATGGATTTGACAATTAAAAATAGGAGAGGAGAGCTATTAAATGGAGAGTTAGAGGTATCGGGAAGATGGAGGGAATATTTTGAGGAGTTGTTAAATGTTGATGAAGACAGGGAAGCTGTGATTTCGTGTATAGGGCAAGGAGGAATAACATCTTGTAGGAGTGTGGAAGAGCCAGTTGTGAGTGTGGGGAAAGTTCGTGAGGCAGTGGGTAGAATGAAAGGGGGTAAGGCAGCTGGGATTGATGGGATAAAGATAGAAATGTTAAAAGCAGGTGGGGATATAGTTTTGGAGTGGTTGGTGCTATTATTTAATAAATGTATGGAAGAGGGTAAGGTACCTAGGGATTGGCAGAGAGCGTGTATTGTTCTTTTGTATAAAGGCAAAGGGGACAAAAGAGAGTGCAAAAATTATAGGGGAATAAGTCTGTTGAGTCCATGCGTGTCGTAAGAGGCGACTAAAATGCCGGGAGCAAGGGTCTAGTAACCCCTTCTCCTGTATATATTACTAAATGTAAAAGGAGAAACTTTCGTTTTTCATTTTGGGCCACCCCACTTCGGTGGGAAACGGCCAACGTGTTAAAAGAAGAAGTCTGTTGAGTGTACCTGGTAAAGTGTATGGTAGAGTTATTATTGAAAGAATTAAGAGTAAGACAGAGAGCAGGATAGCAGATGAACAAGGGGCTTTAGAAAAGGTAGGGGGTGTGTAGACCAAGTGTTTACAGTGAAACATATAGGTGAACAGTATTTGGATAAGGGTAAAGAGGTTTTTGTGGCATTTATGGATTTGGAAAAGGCGTATAATAGGGTGGATAGGGAGGCAATGTGGCAGATGTTGCAGGTGTATGGAATAGGAGGTAGGTTACTGAAAGCAGTGAAGAGTTTTTATGAGGATAGTGAGGCTCAGGTTAGTGTGTGTAGGAGGGAGGGGGACTATTTCCCAGTAAAAGTGGGCCTTAGACAAGGATGTGTGATGTCATC
Organism: Cherax destructor; assembly: GCA_009830355.1. Taxonomy (NCBI): domain Eukaryota; kingdom Metazoa; phylum Arthropoda; class Malacostraca; order Decapoda; family Parastacidae; genus Cherax; species Cherax destructor. The sequence goes on along the minus strand of WNWK01008204.1, from coordinate 28,204 downwards.
GTGGTTATTCAATATATTTATAGATGGGGTTGTAAGAGAAGTGAATGCGAGGGTCTTGGCAAGAGGTGTGGGGTTAAAAGATAAAGAATCAAATACAAAGTGGGAGTTGTCACAGTTGCTTTTTGCTGATGACACTGTGCTTTTGGGAGATTCTGAAGAGAAGTTGCAGAGGTTGGTGGATGAATTTAGTAGGATGTGTAAAAGAAGAAAATTGAAAGTGAATATAGGAAAGAGTAAGGTGATGAGGATAACAAAAAGATTAGGTGACGAAAGATTGGATATCAGATTAGAGGGAGAGAGTATGGAGGAGGTGAATGTATTCAGATATTTGGGAGTGGACATGTCAGCAGATGGGTCTATGAAGGATGAGGTGAATCATAGAATTGATGAGGGGAAAAGGGTGAGTGGAGCACTTCGGAGTCTGTGGAACTTTGTCCATAGAAGTAAAGAGGGGAATGTATGAGAGTATAGTTATACCAACACTCTTATATGGGTGTGAAGCATGGGTGATGAATGTTGCAACGAGGAGAAGGCTGGAGGCAGTGGAGATGTCATGTCTGAGGTCAATGTGTGGTGTGAATATAATGCAGAGAATTCGGAGTTTGGAAATTAGGAGGAGGGGTTGTTGAGGTGGTTCGGACATGTAGAGAGAATGGAACGAGACAGAATGACTTCGAGTGTATAAATCTGTAGTGGAGGGAAGGCGGGGTAGGGGTCGCCCTAGGAAAAGTTGGAGGGAGGGGGTAAAGGTTTTGTGTGTGAGGGGCTTGGACTTCCAGCAAGCATGTGTGAGCGTATTTGATAGGAGTGAATGGAGACAAATGGTTTTTAATACTTGACGTGCTGTTGGAGTGTGAGCAAAGTAACATTTATGAAGGGATTCAGGGAAACCGGCAGGCCGGACTTGAGTCCTGGAGATGGGAAGTACAGTGCCTGCACTCTGAAGGAGGGGTGTTAATGTTGCAGTTTTATAACTGTAGTGTAAAGCACCCCTCTGGCAAGACAGTGATGGAGTGAATGATGATGAAAGTTTTTCTTTTTCGGTCCACCCTGCCTTGGTGAGAATCGGCCGATGTGTTAATAAAAAAAAAAAAAAAAAACATTAAGAATATGGTAAACAGAGTATGTACATACTCTGTTTACCATATTCTTAATATATAGTAGAAAACTGTACAATTTTATTGAAAAAGCTCTTTAAGGTCAAAAATTAATATTAAAAATGTACACTAGAGAGACCTGTGATAATCAAATTAATTCACTAACATTTTACCAGCATAAATATAAATTTAAAATTTTATTTAAACTGTAAAACATGTGTCCCCAGAAGTTGACATCTTAATTCTTGTTAACTTTTTTCACCAACAACCTTGCCAAGACTCAGTTCCTCGCATATTTTATCTTAAACACATGTCTTCAGCCTCCCCCCATCCTCTCTCTCTCTCTCTCTCTAAACCATTGTCTTGGCTTAGATATTGTCTTAAGTCTTCTCTGATAAGTATCAGAAGAGAACTTACACAAATTATATTTCTAGGAATCTATACAATGCACAAAAAATGTATGTAAACAGAATAACATCAGAAGAACAGGCTGAACTTGCAAACATAAGAGTAGCATTTCTGAAAAAAAAAATGGAGGGGGGGTGAAGAAGGGGAGGGTTGACTTATACATGAACCCGGGCGATACTCGAGCATATACGGTAGGCAGATACATTAGGAATGTTTTACTGTACCAACCTGAGCTGCATCTTTGTTATGTGGGTTGAGTACCATAGATGCAGTAACTGAAACAGAGCCATGAGCTTTTGTCTTGCACACACCCATCTGTGATACCCCAACCACTTCTGTTTTGCTGCTGCTCCATATTACCCCACCTGAACCACCAATAGCCTGCAGAAACAAATATATATACATTACGTTCATTATACAATATAGTGTACAAACAAAATGAAACATCAAATACGTGGAAGATGTTGTAAAGTATTTATTACTTCTACAAAATTGTTTGCAAGAAAATCAGATTGAAAAATATGGATATGAAGGCTTTACAAAATATTGCAGACTAAATTCTTGTGAAAAATTTGTTACAAAGTTTCTATGAAAGAACATTATACATGCCCATGTTAAGTGACCTGGCCATGATCATTCAAACTAATTACAGATGGAACAATGTGTAAGTGTGAAAACAGATTAACCCTTTTACTGTCTGCAATATATATATCTGTCACTGATACCAGTGTTGCTTCATAGATCTACGTTTTAAGCACAGTACCATCAAATAGGCCAAGTGGTGAATTTTGGGCTAGACGAGAGAATGGCTTCGTGTAGTGAGTGTGCATAGTAAAAAATAAATCCTGCCCCACAGTGCATAAGAAAAGCAAAACTCTGATTTTGTGTTTAGTTTAAAATAGCAATTTCGAGGCATTTTCTTGGGAGGTTTTTATTGTTTTATTGGCTTTTTCTTGTATAAATACAATGGAAGCCATACTAGTTAAATAGCAAATATTATGGACAGTTTTCAACCAGAAGTAGCTTGAAAGATGTTTCCAAAGTGACAAAGTTATTAAATTTTTGGGGACTCTCCTGAGGAAGGGTAAGGCCTCTTTCCCTTCTGTTTCATGGGTTTTTACAAGGTCTCTTCTTCATTTATTGAGACAGCTTAAAGCTTAAACCATGACCAATCATTCTTGTTTTTAATCTGAAAAATAGGGTAAAAACTTTGATTTGTGTGATAATGGAGTCAAAATGGACAGCAAGTGTTATATAAGAGGCTTCAGGACATGATTAATGAACAGAGGAAAGGTTGCTTCAGTGGCTGGACTGTTTATAAATTGGAATTTCTTGAATTTTGTGTAAAACTGGCCAAATTACTGACTTCTGTGCACTTTGTAGGGTAATTCTGATAGTTGTACTGGCTGTTTATTGTGCTCAAACGATACAACAGAAGATATACTAGCAATATAATTGATTTAGAGTATGACCCAAAATGGGTGAAATCGCCAATGCATAAATTAAGCCCAAACCGCCAATGTGCCTGTGTAATTCCCTAAGTATTCCATAAAATTTTGCATTTTTGGTTACTACCTTCAGAAAAGCATTCTCTAACAATTCAGAAGATAAAATTATCACCATTTAAAAACAATCCCGAGTCAGCACTTTTAATTTCATGTGTTGCACCATTGCAAATGTTAAAAATGGCTGCTGTCATTGATGTATATAGAATATGATTATTAAAAACAATTTGCCTGCACTTTTTTTATTAAATACAGGTTTCACTATAACATAAGAGAAATACCTCAACAATACAGCCTCTCCTCACTTAGTGACGTATTCGTTTACCGACGACTCAGAGTTACGAAGGGCTCTCTGACCAGTATGCATACCCAAAAAATTTATATTAAGAGCTGATTTCCTCTATTCTGTACAGAATTATTACAATATACAGTACACTACTGTATAAACATTTAAAAATATACTAAAAATGTTATAATAGTGCAACGGTGACATTAAAACAATATCAAGGATGGTTGACACAAACCCACTACCATTACAGTATGCTCCTTGCTTAGCGGCGAATTTGTTTGCCGACGTGGTCTTAGGAGCGTAACTCCGTTGTTAAGTGAGGAGAGGCTGTATTGAGACTGTGCTGTTCAGAGGTTTTCCTACTATGATGACACCCTCTGTTGGGAATTTTGAAGTAAAAAAAGATGGAAATTTGTGAGAAGCCTACAAATAGAGCAAAACTTATAGATGATATTTAAATTTTTTTTTAAAAAGATTATATTCAAATTAATTAAGGTAGAACTTACTGTTAGATTGAAACTGTATACTGGCTTTGTTATTGGATCCCACGGCAAAATTGTTCGTGGCGGCATGACTATGATGGGGTCAAAGATTTCTATCTCTTGGCTGGTCTTCAGAGCTGGAGTAATCTCCAAAATCTTGCCATCTACTTGTATTGCCAATAGAACAGCCTGGAATATAAATATATATTACAGTATTTAATTTTATAATTTCTAATTTTAGCAATGTGTGATGAATGTTGTAAATGGTGGCTAAAATGCCAGGAGCAAGGGGGCTAGTAACCCCTTCTCCTATATAAATTCCTAAATGAAAAAAAAAAAAAACTTTAGTTTTCTTTTTTTTGGGTCACCCTGCCTCAGTGGGAGACGGCTGGTATGTTGAAAGATTTTTTTTTTTAGTAAATTGTGGAAATAAAATATTTGTAATTAAACTGATGAAATCATAAATAATAATAATTTCTATGTTGGTAGACAGCAACCGCCCAGTGAGGTACTACTGTCCTGTCAAGCGAGTGTAAAACTGAAGCCTGTAATTGTTTTACATGATGGTAGGATTACTGGTGCCTTTTTTTCTGTCTCATAAATGCATGTACAAGCATATATATACACACCCCTCTGGGTTTTCTTCTGTTTTCTTACTACAGTGCACACAAAAAAAATCTTTAATTTCCAATGCAAAAAAAATCTATACACAAGATTTTTGTGCATACATTTCACTTGTGTTTCCACCATAGGAAAAGTGGGCGGAGCTTGTGATGACTTGGTGTACTGCAGCCCGTCTTGCTCCATTGTTCCCCACCATGCCATGCTTCAGTGCTCTGCCAGAGCTCGGTGAGGAAGGAGGTCTGCTACGTTGTTCCTTAGTGCCTCTTTTTTACTTGACCACGAACTTTGCCACGCTATATCTCCGCTCCAAGTGGTCAGAATGGGTCAAACTAAACTTTCAATAGCAGAGAAGACCCGTCCACTCACCCTATTAGAGCAAGGCATGTGTGTGATACGCATTGCCACAGACCTGAAGGTGACGAAGATGGCAATTTACAACCTCAAGAAAGCAGTTGCCTCACTCCCGCCTGGCCCTGTACCACCCAGGAAGCTGGGCTCTTGGGCCCCCAAAAAGACTTCTCTTCGCACAGACAAGATCCCAGAGCCTAGCTTCCTGGGTGGTACAGTGCCAGGTGGGAGTGAGGCAGCTGCTTTCTTAAGGTTATAAATTGCCATCCTCATCACCTTCAGGTCTGTGGCTACGCATATCACAGACATGCCTTGCTTTAATAGGGCGAGTGCACGGGTCTTCTCAACAATTGAAAGTTTAGTTTGACCCATTCTGACCACTTGGAGCCGAGCTCTGGCAGAGCACTGAAGCGTGGCATGGTGGGGAACTATGGAACAAGACGGGCTGTAGTACACTAAGCCATCACAAGCTCCACCCACTTTTCCTATGGCGGAAACACAAGTGAAATGTTACAAAAATCTCATGTATAGATTATTTTTGCATTGAAAATGTAAAGATTTTTTTTGCGTGCACTGTAGTTCTTGTTTATTTCCTCTTATCTCCATGGGGAAGTGGAACAAAATTCTTCCTCTGCAAGCCATGCGTGTCATAGGAGGCGGCTAAAATGCCAGGAGCAATGGACTAGTAACCCCTTCTCCTGTATACATTACTAAAGTTAAAAAGATTTGGAAGAGCATGTAAAGGAAGGAAATTACGCGAATCAAAAATCCATGAACAGCAAGGTACTCACTTGAGGGGTACTGAAATAACACTGACAATCTTGAGAGATTTTTTGGAACTACATTTAACTTTTCATTAAGTTTAAAATACTTCTAAAACTATGAGACAAACATACCTGAACTTTGGTCTTTCCTGTTTTGATAGGTACACCATACACATAGGATCCATTTTTGGAGACAAATTCAGAGGCAAAGTACTCAGACTGTATTGTAGTTTCAATCACAACATTCTGCAGAAAATAAAATAATTTTAATAGAATTAATAGCAATAAATTATAAATAGAAAAATTATTCTGTTCAGTGTTCATCTCTGGTTCTGGCAAATAGACTACTCTTTTTCTCCATTTTCATACCAAGTATTAAAATATGCAGTCTCATATACTAGAGGTGTGCAGTAATGATTAACAAACATTGATATCAAGATCCTCATTCCTGATTTTTTTTTTTGCAACAAATATTCCCGAACATATTTCCTTAACCCTTAAACTGTCCACACGTAGATATACGTTCACTCGCGTAGCTGACCGAGTATTTTGAGAAAAAAATAAATTGTTAGTTTTCTTTAAAATGAAGAGTGCATTTTGTTTGTCAGTCCCACATTTTGTAATACTATACACACTGAATGCACAGACCCATTCTCTAATCTCTAGGCAACTCAGGCTTATCGTGGCAAGGTTAAAAGCATTTGAAAAAACGTAGATCTACGTTCGGTCAGCTACGCGAGTGAACGTATATCTACGTGTGGACAGTTAAAGGGTTAATTACAACTTAAATTTCTACAAATTAAACAAAAATAGCCTTCTTGAGGCATATCTATGTACAGTGGTCCCCTGCCATTCGAACACTCCAAAACTCACCCTCATTCCAGAATGCTGTTCAAGTGCTGTTACCAAACGAATTTATTCCCATAAGGAATGATGTAAATTAGAGTAGTCCATGTCAGACCCCAAAAAATACACTTATAAAAGCATTTAAAAAAATACACTTACATAAAAGGGTGAGTTTTGGAGTGTTCGAATGGCAGGGGTCCACTGTACTAATAAAATAATATGAGCAAAATCTTACCTCAGCTAAATGGATTTTATTGTCCTGTTTATCAAAAACGTTGACAATAAAAGCATAATGCTTTCCACGAGTAAGTGCTGGGTTGTTGTGGGGCTCAATAGAGATGATAAGGTACGATGGATCTACCACATGTATTGTGGCTGTAGGCTGCTTTACCAGCTCGGAGACAACATTGTTGTCCTTCAGAATCACCTGTTGAAATAAATGCATTTAATAATTCAAATACGAGAGATACCATTTACAATACTAAAATACATACTTTTTGTTTCTTAGTCTTTACTCAGATAGCATTTATGAAACTTGCTTTATTGCTAGACTAAAATATACACCAAAAGCATTGGTTCAGAGATGAAAATTCTAGAAAGCAAATTGCAAATCGTAAGCAGGACTGAGACTGTCAGTATTTACCCGTGTTGTGCCAAGATTCTTAGCTGTGATGCTGATGCCATCTGTGTTGAGCTCTGCAATTTCTGTATCTGCAACCTTTTTCAGAATAGGAGAGCAGAAAGATTATTTCAGGTTTCAGTACAAGCACCTACAGAATAAAGTACAGCTTTACAACCACCTACAGAATATACTATTACAATGTGTTTAAGTCTAAAGTATCTTATTGTACGGTGTGTACAATTCACCGTAGTCAATTGTACACACCAAGTTACGCACGATAGGAGAACCAACATTTATTTGTGAGGATTGCTTTATCAATTGTTTGAAAACATGTCCAACTAATCTCATGTTTATAAACACGTTTCAAGATTATTGAGATGCACTTTCGAAAAACTGATGTAGCCATCTTTACAAATAAATATGGTTTTCTTATGATGCAAAACTTTGTGGGCACCCTGCACAGGTATACTGAATGCTCGAGTGCTTGTGTGATCAACTACACATCTTCAGAAGCATGTGACAAGAACAGTACTATATACCAGGTAGTGTATAATTATAAAAAAAAAAATTGCATTATCTATACCAAAACATTTGTCAAAACTTTCAAGTATCATATAGTACATCACTCAGACTGGTGAGTTTACCACTTTCACCCTGCCTTCTCCCATTGAGAATAAAGGGATACTTGATTACATAACCATACCAAAAACAGTGATTTGGCCCCCCAACAAAAAAAATTGATCAATGTGTCATACCACTTTAAGGCTCATTAAATTTGCTTTAAAGTGAGACCAATGTTTGATTAACCCTTTCAGTGTCGGTCCTGTTGTATCACGGCTTTGAAGCCAGTGTTGGTCTCGTTGTATGACGCCATGAGCGGTAAATTTGGGCCTAGATATGAGAGAATGGGTCTATGCGTTAAGTGTGAACCATATAAAAAAATCCTGAAGCATGCAGTGCATACTAAGGAAAAAAACTGCAAATGTGTTTTTGGTTTAAAACAGCAAATTTACAATGTATTTCCATATGGCTTTTATGATTGTATTCTCGGTTTCTTAGTCTCATTTGATGGAATGGAAGATATATTACAGAAATAGAGATGATTTTGATTAGTTTCAGGACTGAAACTAATCAAAATGTTCGATTTTTGCCAATATTCCAGAGTCCATGTCCAACTGGCCAGTCTAACACACATTTAAGAATGCACTGACATTCTTTATACAATTATTACAATAATGCAATAGTCTGAATAAAAGTAAATTTTCTATTTTTTGTGTGAATAAAAGTTGAAAATGAAGAGCAAGCGTAATAAAAGAGAGGCCTGGAGACATGACTAAGGAACAGAGGAAATGTTTATTTAGTGCCAGGAAAGTCTACACTGTTTATTCTGGACCCTATTTTCAAATTAGCAATTACTGAATTTTGTGTGAATTGGCCAAATTAGCAATTTCTGATCACTTTATTGGGTAGCTGAAATAGGTAAATGGGCGGTTTCATGCATTCATTCGATAGAATAGGACTACTAGCGAAATAGTTATGAGTTTGGTCGACTGGAACAATGGAACTGGCCAAAAATAGAGTATAAAGTGGACGAAATTGCAAATGCATAAATATCGCCAAGACCACTAACTTTGTGAGAGAATTCTGTAAGTTTTCCAACAAATTTCGGACTTTTGGTTTCATTATCTTTAGAAAAATATTTTCTATCATTTCATAAGATAAAATATTTTATTTTTTTAATTCTTCGACCCTGGGAGCAAGTTTGTGAACAGGGGTTGTGACAATGAAAGTGTTAAAATTTATGGTTGATTACAGATATTTTTGCAAACGTTTGTAGGCAATTTTCTCTAAAGTGACATCTGGCAAGTTTGTCGGTTTTCTTCTCAATGCCTCGTATATCTGGTATAAAGTGGGAGTAGTCAAAGAATGCTCTTTACTGATTACACATGTTTTGGTAGATTTAAAGGTTAATGAAACAGTTTAGAAGGGTGTAATAATATTGGTAGAATTACCGACAATTTTTTTTTTTTTTTTTCAACAAGTCGGCCGTCTCCCACCGAGGCAGGGTGACCCAAAAAGAAAGAAAATCCCCAAAAAGAAAAAACTTTCATCATCATTCAACACTTTCACCACACTCATACATAATCACTGTCTTTGCAGAGGAGCTCAGATACGACAGCTGAGAAAAGTCCCTCCCAGCTGTCACTATCTCAGACCCCTCCTTTAAAGTGCAGGCATTGTACTTCCCATTTCCAGGACTCAAGTCCAATTAAATCAATTAACTGGTTTCCCTGAATCCCTTCACACAATGTTACCCTGCTCACACTCCAACAGATCGTCATGTCCCAAAACCATTCGTCTCCATTCACTCCTATCTAACACGCTCACACATGCCCTCTGGAAGTCCAAGCCCCTCGCCCACAAAACCTCCTTTACCCCTTCCTCCAACCTTTTCTAGGACGACCCCTACCCCGCCTTCCTTCCCCTACAGATTTATACGCTCTCCAAGTCATTCTACTTTGATCCATTCTCTCTAAATGACCAAACCACCTCAACAACCCCTCTTCAGCCCTCTGACAAATACTTTTAGTAACTCCACACCTTCTCATAATTTCCACATTCCGAATTTTCTGCATAATATTTACACCACACATTGCCCTTAGACAGGACATCTCCACTGCCTCCAGCCTCCTCCTCGCTGCAGCATTTGCAACCCATGCTTCACACCCATATAAGAGTGTTGGTACCACTATACTTTTGTACATTCCCTTCTTTGCCTCCATGGATAACGTTTTTGTCTCCACAGATACCTCAATGCACCACTCACCTTTTTCCTTCATCAATTCTATGGTTAACCTCATCCTTCATAAACCCATCCGCTGACACATCAACTCCCAAATATCTGAAAACATTTACTTCTTCCATAATCCCTCTCTCCAATGTGATATCCAATTTTTCTTTATTTAAATCGTTTGATACCCTCATCACCTTACTCTTATCTATGTTCACTTTTAACTTTCTACCTTTACACACTCTCCCAAACTCGTCCACTAACCTTTGCAACTTTTCTTTAGAATCTCCCATAAGCACAGTATCATCAGCAAAAGTAACTGTGTCAACTCCCATTTGCATTTAATTCTCCATAATTTAATCCCACCCCTCTCCCCAACACCCTAGCATTTACTTCTTTTACAACCCCATCTATAAATATATTAAACAACCATGGTGACATTACACAACCCTGTCTAAGACCTACTTTTACCGGGAAGTAATCTCCTCTCTCCTACACACCCTAACCTGAGCCTCACTATCCTCATAAAAACTCTTTACAGCCTTCAGTAACTTACTACCTATTCCATACACTTGCAACATTTGCCACATTGCTCCCTATCCACTCTATCATATGCCTTTTCTAAATCCATAAATGCAATAAATTACCGACAATATGTTAAGTAAAGGACACAAATGCAACTAATGTGACATTTATTGTGGCAACGTTGCTCTCAGGACTTCTCAAGCCGTTACAAGCGATACATGGACACAGTGGGCTTATATATACTCTCAAAGTGAGGTGAAATACTAGTGGTGGTCAGTAGTAGTACTTATATCACTACTACTCGACCACTAGTATTTCACTCACTTTGAGAGATATATAGCCCACTGTGTCCATGTATCGCTTGTAACGGCTGAGAAAGCTCCTGGAGAGAACGTTGCCACAATAAAATGTCACATTAGTTGCATTTGTGTCCTTTTACTTAACAGTTTAGAAGGGTGTTCAGCTGAAAGAAAAGTTTATCAGTGGATGCAGTATAGACGAGTTAAGTGGTTCCAACAATTCTGTTTAGGTGTGGGGCATGTCTTTGAATATTGTAGTATGGAGGATAGAGGCAGGGAAGATGTGTTTGGGATAAATTTGAAGTGAATATTACTCAGAGAATAAGTACAAGTATGTATTTAGAAGACAGTATGGTGATACAAAGGACATAATTCTGTGAGCAGAAGAGTTTTAGGATGCCCATCTAGACAGAACGGAGCAAGGAAGGTTTACCAAGGAATATAAATCTAGTGTACATTAAGATGGGTAGGGAATCTTCCAAGAAGGGTGTGAAGTGTTTGACTGGGGCAAGGGGAGAGAGGAGTTTCTTTTGGAGAAGGATTTGACATGCTCTGAAGTGTACAAGAGAAAGCAAGGTAATGTATAGCTCTGACAAGGTTCAAGTTTTTCTACTGGAGTCCAACCTTGGGCTAGGCTCTTGAAGAGTGAAAATTACTGATAGTGGTGTATGCTTATGACCTATTTCACTTCCCCCTCTTATCCTTACTTGTTTCCCATAAAAAAAAAAACCATTAAAATATCAACTGGAGAAAAGAGGGAAAAACTAGTTTACTTAACTGTTTTGAAAATGAAAAAAAAGAGAACAAAAGGAAATTGTAGTACAATACATTTTTTTCCTTTCCTTTTAATACTATATACAGAGTATTAATAACCATGAAGAGCAAATTATATTTACAAAAAAAATTTAAGTAAAGAATTACACTTCAAAAACTGGATGTTTGGAAAATCAATGAAGAAAGGTGCCCTTTTTTATCTGGGGTGGGGCCAAATTACACAATCAGCCAGATCGGGAACGAACGCCATGGGTACTGGTGATAAGATTTTCACGTCTGCAAGGACCAAGACCCCAAGGTTCGTATGCACTGCAAGTTATCTTCAGTCTTGTAATGTACATTTAAAGTATAATAAGTGGTTTGATGAGGAGGGCTCCAAAGGGTGTGGAAGTTTTGTAGTTGAAGGTTTTTAAAGTATTTGATTTTTAGTTTACATTCATTCATGTATTAATGTGTCATGTACTTTTCTGGTAATGCATTGCTATATATTTCTTTATGATTATTTTGCCAGCAGTAAGTGAGGTTCTGAGCACATTTTTAAAAGGGTGATCTGACAAATTGATGCTACTTCTCTCAGTGATAATTTTACGTTCAAGAAAAGGGTGGATGAAATGACTAAAAATATTAAAGACACATTGTGCAACACACTTAAGACAAAAGAATTTGGCTTCTTAGATGGGTCCATCTCCCCGGGCAGTGAATCTTTTATTTTTGGTTATATTTCGTCAGAGATGAAAGTTTGGTAAGGTTGTTAATTGCAAAAAAAACTAGAAATAGATAAAAAGGGGAATCAGTATTCCGTGTTGTTGGGGAATTTTTCGACGAAACATCTCAGTTAGCAACATTGTTACTTGTGCAACAGATGGAGCACCATTGATGACGGGTTGTCATCGTGGCTTCATCAGTTCTTGAAAAAGCTGTACCTGGTGTGTTTGGTGCACTGTATCCACAGGCAACATCTGGTTGAAAAAACCCAAGTGGTCGACTTACAAATCATTAAGCACAGTTATCACAGCAATTTAAAACTTCCTGAGACGTTCTTATATTTTCCCTTTTTAACTAAACAGCTGTGGAATTTTTCCCAAGACTTGTTGTTTATGTGAAAAACTAAAAAAACTATCAAACTTCACATTGTTAGTTTTAAGTTTATTCACAAAGTTCAACGAAATTTAATTTGCAATTGCAAGGAAATAAAGGGCAATCTTATCAAAAATTAAATCAGCCCTTTCCACAGGTTATAGTTATTCAAAACAAACAAAAGTGTCGTAGTTTTTCCCAGTTCTCGCTCTATGAAGTATAGAAAACATTGGGGCGGTGGCCTTAAAGGGGGTATTGAGCACACCTCAATAAGCTGCATTGAGACATGTCTGACAAATTTCAGTTTTTTTTTATTTTGCTTAATGCTAGTGTTGATGATCAATCCATACCTAGATATAAACAATAAAAGGAAACAGGAATGGCGGAGGAAAGAAAATTCACTCCAAAATGACATGGAGCTGAGGCTAAGTTTAAAAAAATCATATCAAATTTTTGTTAAAAAAAAAACATTTCTGACCGCTACCCTGAACTGCGAAAAAAGGGAAGATTAAATTATATTTTGCTTCCCCAACATCATATCTAGTAGAGTGAGGTTTTGGTACAGTCCTAAAACTTCTTTCAAGCAAAAAAAAGAGTGAAAAAAGTGAACGCGGGGTCTAAGACGTCTTCTTAGAGCCTTCAAGTCCCAATGTTGACAGATGTTCCTGTACTAAGCACCATTTCATTAAAATTGTGAAGACAATGTAGTTACAGATGTAAATTTTCCCCTTTTATATTGTTAAATAAATTGGTTTGCTATGTTAATTTTATTTTGTAAAATGAAAAATTGTTTTAGTGTCAGAGTTGATATTTTATTTTAGTAAACCTGCATGAAAGATTTGTGTTCGTATGTGTGTGTGGGGGGGGAGGGATGTGGCTGGGGAAGGGGAAATGCAGCCTCAAAAGCTGGAACCACTGTATTCATTTCGTTTTTAAATCTCTTTAAATATTTACTGCATAAAGTAGCATAGCATCCCAATTTTATTTCCCTGTTTTTTTCTTACCTGCCGTGTTTTTGAGTTGAGCCTCAATGTATATAATGTATATTTCCATTTTTTATAATTTTATATTGCTGATATTATCGATAATAGCTAAATCGTTAATATCGTGCTTTATACTTTATTAGACTATTATTTGACTTATTTGACCTATTTGGCTTGCTTATATTTATTGGGGGGATGTTTTATATTGTTGGGTGTCGTAACTGCCTTGGTGTTGGCAAACTGCTGTTATACTGCCGCGTCGTTGCTGGGAGGAGTCAGTCGCTGGAAACCCCAACCGAGCTGGTGGTTGTTTTTTTTTTTCCTCTCTCTCTCTGGTTTTTGACCCTCGTCGGTCAACACCTCACTCCATTTTCTCTTGTTTTCTCGACATTAGACTCTGTTGGTGGGGGTATGCATTCGTAGGTGAGGCGAATCATACTTCTCGGGACTCTTTAACTCTGTTCAAGAATAGACTAGACAGTGATTTTCGACGTTGTTCTGGTTGTGTGTCTGTGCACTCTGTTAAAACTCAGGTCTCAAGCTATAGCTCTGGACCCCAATTCGATAGGCATCTGTGCACCGCCACAGTTTGGGATTGTTTATGCTGAACCTAGTTTCAGTGAAGGGAGTTTTTTTTGACTGTTTGGAGGATCTACTGATGGTCCCGTAATCGTTTTCCCATCTCCTTGTTCCTGACGCTGTTGTTGTGTTTCCTGTTATAGTGCTGTTCTGCGAATTGGTCATTTTACTGGACAATCAAGCTGTTCTGATTGTCAGTTTGTTAGAGCAGCTAACTTTGGAGTTGTTCTTCGTGCACTGGTTGAGTCGAGTCTTAGAGTTACCTGGAGCACACTCTAACACATTTATTCTTATTTGTATATATTATTGTATTACGACATTGTACCGTGGTACTCCTGGTCATTTTATATATTGCCCTCAGCACAGACTTATTGTATATGGGGCAGTGTAGAGATACCTCTAATTAACCTCAATTGTATCTTAATTAATATCTTTATATTTGATTTACTTTGCTACCCTAAATTTTCTTCATCTTGATAAAAACCTTTTAAATATATCTTTTTTGGTTAGTACCCTATCAGTTGCAACCTTAATCTATATAATATGTCGGATAACTGAACCAGGATACGACTTTGTTTAAATCAGTAAAGGCTGGATTAGAAGGGCTTTCCTTTCTAGTGTTCACTGGGAGATTCTATTGCTAATAATATCGTGTCATTTTGTAACACTGTCCATACGTCCCCTGGCTATCTCATTTATTTTTCCAACTTTTCTTAATGAAGGCTCATTTATTATCTTCCTTTCTTTCTTTCATCATCCATCGGTAAAGTTTTTTCTTTATTTTCATCGCACACTCAACATTTAGTATACCATTGTTCTTTGATAGAAACATTACATGTTGTGGCATTTACACTTACATAAAAATATATTTGGCTAGTGGTAAACAGCCTGTCTAAGGTATTAAAATATTTAAACCACATAAACCAACCTAGGACCAAGCTTGTTCCTTCACAGTTAAGTGTTAATTAAATGGTCAATACTTATATTTAATATGGGAAGGACATAAAAACTATGTACAAAATATCTATATTAGTAAACTTACATATCCCCATACAAGACCTATAAATAAAAAAAATAATTTTACCATAATCACATTAGCTCACTAGTACCTGCTACTGTGGTTAAAAAAAAGACATCAAAATTTATAAAAGGAGGCTCCATGACCCCATCCCCTCCCCTACCCCGGCCTTTTTAGTCACAGGAAACATTACACAGTACAGGCCCCTCACAAATTACATAAATATGAGAGCACCAAACTAATAAAAACCTTTGGACAAACCCTAAATCCCCACCCCTACTCACAGAAACACCAACCACTGCGCTTCCAGTACTAACTGCACCACTCTCCTCCTGGCTACTTACTCACCGGAATAATACGGTCTGGTTTCAGAACAAATC
Organism: Cherax destructor; assembly: GCA_009830355.1. NCBI lineage: Eukaryota > Metazoa > Arthropoda > Malacostraca > Decapoda > Parastacidae > Cherax > Cherax destructor. The sequence goes on along the minus strand of WNWK01008204.1, from coordinate 12,793 downwards.
CCATAAACTGACATTTTACGTGGAGGTTTTATACACATTTTCTACAGTCCCTCGTAATTCATGTGCTAACCGTTTCTTCTTTAAAACCCAATCATTTCTCTTTTGCCAGCACCCACCCTGTTATAACTATAAATCTCGGCTTTGCACTCAAGTATCACAATCTTAAATCACCAAAACGTCCTCGATTTTCTTTATTGACGGTATTCACTACACCATTTTTCAAGGGGTTTTTACCTCCTCCTAATTTTCATTTCTTCCTTCATTCACTTTCCTTCTATTATTCACTGAAACCATTTTTGCGTATTATATCTTCCTACTCTTGACGTTACAAAAAAAAAATAGACGAATATCGGTTGCTCTACCCTAGAGGTTTCTTGATGTTGCACAACCCTTGCTCAGTGTCCTCAGGTTTTGATGTTGCACAACCCTTGCTCAGTGTACCTCAGGTTTCTTTATGTTGCACAACCCTTGCTCAGTGTACTAGGTTTTTGATGTTCACAACCCTTGCTCAGTGTACCTCAGGTTTCTTGATGTTGCACAACCCTTGCTCATGTACCTCAGGTTTCTGATGTTGCACAACCCTTGCTCAGTGTACCTCAGGTTTCTTGATGTTGCCCCTTTTCTCAGTGTAACTCATGTTTTTGATGTTGACAACCCTTGCTCAGGTACCCATGTTTCTTGATGTTACCCCTTGCTCCAGTGTACCTCAGGTTTCTTGATGTTTCACAACCCTTGCTCAGTGTACCTCATGTTTCTTGATGTTTTTCACAACCCTTGCTCAGTGTACCTCAGTTTCTTGATGTTGACAACCCTTAGTGTACCTCAGGTTTCGTATTTTTAAACCCTTGCTCAGTGTCCTCAGGTTTCTTGTGTTCACAACCTTGCTCAGTGTACCTCAGGTTTCTTGATGTTGTACAACCCTTTCAAGTGTACCTCATGTTTCTTGATGTTGTACAACCCTTGCTCGTGTACCTCAGGTTTTTGATGTTGCACAACCCTTGCTCAGTGTACCTCATGTTTCTTGATGTTGCACAACCCTTGCTCAGTGTACCTCATGTTTTTGATGTTGCACAACCTTGCTCAGTGTACCTCAGGTTTTTTGATGTTTCAACCCTTGCTCGTGTACCTCATGTTTCTTGATGTTTGGGGACAACCCGTGTACCTCATGTTTTTTTTGATGTTGCACAACCCTTGCTCCCGTGTACCTCAGGTTTCTTGATGTTGCACAACCTTTGCTCAGTGTACCTCATGTTTCTTGATGTTGCACAACCTTTCTCAGTGTACCTCATGTTTCTTGATGTTGTACAACCCTTGCTCAGTGTACCTCAGTGTACGCGATAGAAATAATACTTTGAGGCAAAGTTTCTCATGCAGTTAAATATTAGTGATGAGGATTTAGAGGGAATCAGAATAGGCATACATGGTAAATAATATCTAAATTTCTTCCAAAAATGGCATATCAGGAAATAAAAAATCAATCAATCACAGGGATGTTAGGAAGTATTTTTTTGCCATAGAGTTGTCAGGAAGTGGAATAGTCTGGAAAGGAGGGAGTGAGGGATAAAGCTCATGAAGCAGGGAGAGAGTGGACCTAGTGGCGACCAGTGAAGAGGCGGGTCAGGGCTATGACTCGACACCTGCAACCACATATGAGTGAATGCATATGAGTAAACGCACACACACGCACATGCACACACACACACGCGCTAGAGTGGCAAAAATATTCCCCTCTGAGCACTAAACCCTTATTGAGATTCAATCAGGTTTGATCCCGTACATGTGTACTGTGTTCAGACACAGACAGTATATACACTGTGGTCAACCCTCACTTCTTTTTCCTGACTGGTTCATAATACCCAGAACTCACCACCAGGTGGCGTTGGCTGCTCCTCAAATTAAAGTAAATACAAACAAACAAACAAACAAACAAACAAATTTTATTTCATTGCAGATTGCAGATTACATAGGTATCGGTAGTTACAATGTAAATTGAGTGCAAGGAGAGCCACTGACATGCCATGGCATTAGGGGCAGCTTATTCTAGTCCTTAAAACTATGTACTTAATATTAGAGAAATTTATTGAGTTTATTCTAGTTAAAAATTATTTTCAAAATTACAATATGATGAAATTTTACTGTTTAAATTATTATATAATGATATTAGATTGTTACAGGTGTTAAGATTCTTGAATGATAATATGGAATTGAGATTATCTTAAGGAAAATAACATTGAGCATTTTTGACATTAACTTATAATATGAGTAGAGGGTAACATAATAGTAACATATTATTAAAAATTGAGATTATCGTATAGGAAAGTAATAATGAGCATTTTTCAAAGTAGTTTATAGTATGATCATTTAGTTTTGGGTGACTAGGTGGTTTTTGAGTTGAGTCTTAAATTGATTTTCAGACAAGATTATCTTAATATTTACTGGTAATGAATTCCAGATTCTGGGGCCCTTTATGTGCATAGAATTTTTACATAGGTTGATATGAACACGGGGTATATCAAAAGTGATCTGTGTCTTGTGTTGTGGTCATGGGTCCTATTAAAGTTGGGAGAGTTTTGAGCAGAGGGTTTATATTAGAGTGTAAAGTTTTATATATGTAGTAGGCACAAGAGTAAGTATGAATGTTCTTTACGGTGAGTAGTTTGAGACTTTTGAATATTGGTGGAGTATGCTGTCTAGAGTGGGAATTTGTTATCATTCTGACTGCGGCCTTTTGTTGTGTTATGAGTGGTCTAAGGTGATTTAACGTTGTTGATCCCCATGCACAGATTCCATAGGTGAGATACGGGTAGATAAGTAAATGATATAGTGCAAGGAGAGCTGATTGAGGTACATAATAGCGTATCTTTGATAATATGCCTACTGTCTTCGAGATTTTCTTGGAAATTTGTTGTATATGTGTTTTGGAATTTAAAGCTACTGTCAAGGTGGATTCCTAGGAATTTTCCCTCTGTGAGTCTTGTGATTGGTGTACCATTGAGTGTTATGTTAAGTGGAACATTTGTGGCTTTGCTTCCAAACTGTATGAAGTAGGTCTTGTCAGTATTGAGAGTAAGCTTGTTAGTCGTCATCCATGTTGATATTTTCTGTAATTCGGCATTAACAGTATTGGCCAGTATAACTGGATTTGGGTGAGAGAAGACATATGTTGTGTCATCTGCAAATAAAATGGGTTTGAGTAGTTGTGATGCATTTGGCAGGTCATTTATGTAAATGAGGAATAGGAGTGGCCCCAGAACACTTCCTTGAGGGACTCCGACTGTAATTTGTTGTGTGGAAGAGTTCGCTCCATTTGTGTACACTTATTGGCTTCTGTTGGTGAGGTATGACTTTAGGTAGTTGAGTGGGTGCCCGCTTATACCATAGTGTGCTAATTTTGTGAGCAGTAAATCATGGTCGACTGTATCAAAAGCTTTGCGTAGATCAATGAAGATTCCCAGTGGGACTTCTTTTTTCTCAAGTGCTGTATATATTAACTCCAACATGTGCATAATAGCATCGTTTGTGCTCTTGTTTGTCCTGAATCCAAATTGACAGGGGTTGAGTACATTGTGTGAGACGAGGTAGGAATAGATTTGTCTATGAATTAATTTTTCGAAGATTTTAGAAAGCAATGGTAAGTTAGAAATTGGTCTATAATTATTCAGGTCTGTTTGATCACCTCCTTTGTGGAACAACGTTTAAAAGCATCAACATTCAAGACCTTATACACGCCATATGTCAGGGCCTGCTTGGAGTATGTTAGGGCCAGCTTGGAGTATGTCAGGGCCAGCTTGGAGTATGTCAGGGCCAGCTTGGAGTATGTCAGGGCCATCTTGGAGTATGTTAGGGCCAGCTTGGACTATGTCAGGGCCAGCTTGGAGTATGTCATGGCCAGCTTGGAGTATGTCAGGGCAAGCTTGGAGTATGTCAGAGCCAGCTTGGAGTATGTCAGGGCCAGCTTGGGTATGTCAGGGCAAGCTTGGGAGTATGTCAGGGCCAGCTTGGAGTATGTCAGGGCCAGCTTGGAGTATGTTAGGGCCAGTTTGGGAGTATGTCAGGGCCAGCTTGGAGTATGTCAGGGCCAGCTTGGAGTATGTCAGGGCCAGCTTGGAGTATGTCAGGGCCAGCTTGGAGTATGTCAGGGCCAGCTTAGAGTATGTCAGGGCCAGCTTGGAGTATGTCAGGGCCAGCTTGGAGTATGTCAGGGCCAGCTTGGAGTATGTCAGGGCCAGCTTGGAGTATGTCAGGGCCAGCTTGGAGTATGTCAGGGCCACCTTGGAGTAAGTCGGAGCCAGCTTGGAGTATGCAGCCAATCCACGGTACGGGCGGGGACTGAACTCGCGGCTAGTTAGTCGTAAAACTCCAGATCGACGTGGCTAACGCGCCGGCCTGAAGTTTCACAACTCACGAGCCGCGAGTTCAATTCCCGCCTGTACCGTGGTTTGTTTGCAATCGTGTCATTACGATATCGTGAGTCATGGAGTATGCAGCGCCATAGTAGAGCCTACATCCCATAAAATGGCTATTACAAGGCAGCTGTTTGATAAAGTAAAGAGCCACACTCTCTTACATTAAACCAATAATATACATTTCATTTAGTCAGAAAATTGAGATATATAGTCGATTAATATATATAAATGAAATGGAGAATATTGGTTTAATGCAATTTTGAAGATATCTAACATGACAGATGTCAATATGTGAAGAAGTGGCAAGTTTGAGTCTCTTGTCTTATGCAAGGTGAAATCTAACTTGAAATTATTATTGAACAATTAAATACTGTCTCTTTCAATTTACACATCCATACTTCTCTCACCTTTTCATTATTGACAACACAAAAACATTCACAAAACAAAACTTATGAAAGATAAAAAAAAATATATAAACCATCAATTCGGGAGACTCTGTCTCTTGATCAAAAGAACCGAGTCCAGCGGCTTTATTTCTCATTGTGTCTATGACTTGGTACATCTCCCTGAGTGTAATGGGTCTATTAAGGGGAAGGGGTGGTCATCTTCGAGAGTTGATGTGTCAATTAACATCAATGGCTGGAAGTCTGCCAGATTGTCATCTCTCCATTGGTTGACCCACTGGTAGTGGTCATTTTTTAATCTTCTGCTATCATTGTGTGAGAGTGTTTTCTCCCATGTTTCTCCCATCAAGTTTCATCGTGTTCGTGGGTGAAGGAGTGTGTTAGATACTGTGTAGGCTTGGCCTTTGTAAACAAGAGCCGGCGAGTCTTACTCCACAACTGTTCCTATCGTTGTATCGGTTAGCCTGTAGAACAAGATATTTCCATATCTCGCTTGTGTGCTGGGTGATTAGACTGATTAACTTCGGCCTCATTCCTGCAGTATTGCAAGTGTGGGTTGGCCTGTTTTCTTGTGGGAAAATTTCTGTGCACTTACAATAATTTACTGTCGTCTATATATTAAAAAAGTGTGAAAATTCATGTATTATAGCTAAGAAATCAGGTTTATCAGAAAAGTGTTCAAAAGCTCCAAATCGTCGAAATATGCAATAAAATACAATTTTAGTTCATTTTTTCTGAGTTTTTTAATGTTTCACATATTTTTAAAAATTAAATGATATATTAAAAAGTAATATTTATTTATATGGACTTTTAGTGCGATTTTTTTTAAAAATTGTAAATTATTTATAAATATTGAAAAATTGTCTATAACGTTATTTTATTGCATATTTCGACGATTCGAGGCTTTTTCAAGCATTTCCTGAAAACTTGATCTTATTAGCTAAAATATGCCTATTTTTAAGCTATTTCAAAAAAAAAAAAAAAATTTAGCTTACATTTCCCAGAAAATTCAATTGCATTAGCAGTTTTGATTAAAAGTGTGAAAATTTATGTATTTTAGCTAAAAAATCAGATTTGTCAGAAAAGTATTCAAACCGCTTCAAATCTTAAAAATATGCAATAAAATAAAATTTTACCACATTTTTCTGAGTTTTTTTATTTTTTCGTGTATTTTTAAAATATATATGAAATATTCAAAAATAATATTTATTTTTATGGACTTTTATTGGGATTTTTAAAAAAAAATGTAAAATATAATTCTTAATATTTTATCAATAATTTACATATTTTTAAAAAATCCAGCAAAAGTCCATAAAAAATACAATTATTGAATATTTCAAATATTTAAAAAAAAAATACGTGAAACATTAAAAAAACTTAGAAAAGTATAGGCTATTGCATATTTTGACGTTTTACAGCGGTTTGAAGGTTTTTCTGACAAACCTTATTGTTTGGCTAAAATTCATATATTATAACTCTTTTAATCAAAATTGTTGCTGCAATGAAATTTTCCAAGAAAATTAAGCGAAATTTTATTATTTTTCCGATGTACCTTATGTATAGGCATATTTAAGCACACAAATTAAAGTTTTCAGAAAATGCTTGAAAAAGACTTGAATCTTCTAAATATCCAATAAAATAAGGTTTTACGTCATTTTTCAATATTTTTAAATAATTTACATATTTTTAAAAATCCCAGAAAAAGTTTATATAAACAAATATTATTATTGAATATTTCATATATTTTTTTTAAAAATACATGAAATATTAAAAAAGTCATATTTAGACGTTTTACAACGGATTGAAGGTTTAACTGAGAAACCTTATTATTTTGCTAAAATTCATAAATTATAACCCATTTAATTAAAATTGCTGCTGCAATCGAATTTTCCAGGAAAAGAAAGGGAAATCTTTATATATATATGCATATTTTAGTAAAAAAAATTAAAGTTTTCAGGAAATGCTTGAAAAACGCTTGAGTCGTCGAAATATGCAATACAATAAGGTTTTAGATTATTTTTCAACATTTTTAAATAATTTACATATTTTTAAAAAAAAAATCCAGAAAAAGTCTATAAAAATAAATATAATTATTGAATATTTCATATTTTTTTAAATATACGTGAAACATTTAAAAAAATGAGAAAAATTTGCTATAATGAAATTTTGTAGCATATTTCCACATGCTCTACTTAACATAATGATAAACGGATCACTTGTCACAAAACTCACAGAGAGAAAATTCTTAGGAATCCACATTGACAATAACCTCAAATTTCAGACACATATACAACAAATTTCCAAGAAAATCTCCAAGACTGTAGTCATACTATCGAAGATACGGTACTATGTTCCACAATCAGCTCTCCTTGCTCTATATCACTCACTCATTTTCCCCTATCTCACCTATGGAATCTGTGCATGGGGCTCAACAACAATAAATCATCTCAGACTTTTAATAACCCAACAGAAGGCTGCAGTTAGAATGATAACAAATTCCCACTCTAGACAGCATACTCCACTAATATTCAGAAGTCTAAACCTACTCACCGTACAAGACATCCATACTTTTTATTGTGCCTACTACATACAAAGAACACTAAACGCAAATATAAACCCTCCACTCAAACTTCTCCTTACCAACCTTAACAAGACACATGACCATAACACAAGACAAAGATCACTCTTTGATGTTCCCCGTGTCCATCTCACACTATGTAAAACTCAATGAACATAAAAAGCCCAAAAATCCAGAATTCATTACCTATGAATACCAAAGAAACCCTGTCGGTACATCAATTCAAGACTCTTCTTAAAAACCACTTACTCACCCAAAACTAAATATATAGTACTTAACCCTACCTACAAAACTAAATACATAGTACTTAACCTTACCTATAAAACTAAATACACAGTACATAACCTTACCTACAAAGTTAACAAATCACTTTCCACTGCCTCAAAACATCATTACTCTCTGTGTTACTCCCCTAGCCTCAGAATTCATAAATAAATACCCACAGAACAATAAATTCTCATATTTAATCAAATTCAAATGCTGAATAACTTATAGTTCATAAATGTCTCTGATCTGAATTGACAAAATGTAATGCTACATATAGTAAATTAATTATTTTGTTCTATTATAAAACTGTAATGTTCAAATTTCATTGATTAAATACTAAATTATTTAATGTTAATCTTACCATTTAATCTGTTATAGACTAAGTAATCTTAAGTTAATTTTAAGTTTGCCCATAATGCTCTGCATAAAGGGGGTTTTGGCATGTACACCCTACGACTATAATACCTTGTACAACTTTGAATCATGTCCAAATAAACTATTTTATTCTATTCTATTCTATACTAGAAGCTACATAAGACCTAAGAGTAGAGAAAATAATTTGTACATAAGTTTGAAGTAAAAGGCACATTTTGCAAACAATTTATTTATTAATTACTACTACAGGAAGTGATACTTTCAGCGAATTTCATGTAAAGTGAGATCATTAATTATTTTTTTAATACAGTGTTTCATATTATTTTGATACTGAAAAAAAGTACATACTACTGAGAAATAAACACAGTTGTAATCGCCTGTTATATTAAATCTAGTTTCTTAAGCAGGTGACTGTTGAAGTATATTATCTCAGTGAGAAAGATGAGGCTTGCTAGCACAACGCCCACCGCCCACACCACCATCACACCGCCCACCTTCACCATATTAAGCGGCTTCAATCCTTCATGCCTTAAATTGGCAAACACGCATTTGGTGGGTTGAAAATATATCAGATGAGAACTTCTTATCCATACGATTCTGTTAAAATAATAAAAAACTAGATATAATAACAGAAAGCTCTGCATTATCAAAAAAAAAATAAAAAAAATAAAAAAAACAGCAAAGTGGACATACATAAATAAGGAAAATCATCAGTTCACATCAAGTTATCGATGAAATGGATTTAACTAAAGGCAGAAGAACAAAAGACTAACAATAAAAGGTTCAGAAGACTAAATGACAGAAGCTTTGGAGTAAGAATCAAGGTCATACCTCAATGGTACAGTGAGACTCAGTACGTAGGAAGTCACACACACACACGTACAAATGTACACACACACACGTACAAATGTACACACACACCTGTCAGGAAGACAGCAGCGAGTCATGGTACGTGGCGAGGTGTCAGAGTGGGCGCCGGTGACGAGTGGGGTTCCACAGGGGTCAGTCCTGGGACCGGTGCTGTTTCTGGTATTTGTGAACGACATGATGGAAGGAATAGACTCTGAAGTGTCCTTGTTTGCAGATGATGTGAAGTTGATGAGAAGAATTCAATCGGACGAGGACCAGGCAGAACTACAAAGGGATATGGACAGACTGCAAGCCTGGTCCAGCAATTGGCTCCTGGAGTTCAACCCCACCAAGTGCAAAGTCATGAAGATTGGGGAAGGGCAAAGAAGACCGCAGACGGAGTACAGTCTAGGGGGGCCAGAGACTACAAACCTCAATCAAGGAAAAAGATCTTGGGGTGAGTATAACATCAGGCACATCTCCTGAGGCGCACATCAACCAAATAACTGCTGCAGCATATGGGCGCCTAGCAAACCTAAGAACAACATTCCGACATCTTAATAAAGAATCGTTCAGGAATCTGTACACTGTGTACGTTAGGCCCATACTGGAGTATGCAGCACCAGTTTGGAACCCACATCTAGCCAAGCACATAAAGAAGCTAGAGAAAGTGCAAAGGTTTGCAACAAGACTAGTCCCGGAGCTAAGGGGTATGTCCTACGAGGAGAGGTTAAGGGAAATCGACCTGACGACCCTGGAGGACAGAAGAGATAGGGGGGGACATGATAACAACATATAAGATACTGAGAGGAACTGACAAGGTGGACAGAGACAGAATGTTCCAGAGATGGGACACAGCAACAAGGGGACACAGTTGGAAGTTGAAGACTCAGATGAATCACAGGGATGTTAGGAAGTATTTCTTCAGTCATAGAGTGGTCGCGAAGTGGAATAGCTTGGGAAGCGATGTAGTGGAGGCAGGTTCCATATATAGCTTTAAGGAGAGATATGATAGAGCTCATGGAGCAGGGAGCGTGACCCAGTAGCGGCCAGTGAAGAGGCGGGGCCAGGAGCTATGACTCGACCCCTGCAACCACAACTAGGTGAGGTGAGTACACGCACGCACGCACACTGCACTGTTCATCAAAAACCAGTGGAGTTTTGAGGAGTTGGGAGGAGGGCACAGTAGGGAAACAAGGGACTACATAGGAACACATCAAACTGGGGGTCACAAGGTGGTGATTACAGTGATGTACAACCAGCCACAGGATAGCAGGAGACCAATACAAGAATATGATGAGAGCAACAGAGCAATGGTTGATGCACTAGAATGGCCCATGTGCGCAGGACAAAGTTACTAGAAATTGGTGATTTCAATCACAAGGAGACTGACTGGGAAAACCTGGAGCCATATGGGGGACCAGAAACGTGGAAGGCTATGATGATGGAGAGGGTAACGAAACCCTTATGCATCAACATGTTAGGGACACTACCAGAGAGAAAGGAGAGGATGAACCAGCAAGACTGGACCCCATATTCACCTTGAGGAGTTCAGACTTTGACATCACATATGAAAGGCCCCTCGGAGCTAATGATCAGGTAGTCCTGAGCTTCGAAAACATATTAGAGTTATAAGTGGAGAGAGAAGCAAGAAGAGTAGTAAGGGAGAAGCCAAACTACAAAAGAGGGGACTACACAGGCATGAAAAATTTCCTATATGAGGTTCATTGAGAAACAGAACTGATGGGATAATCAGTATATGAAATAAATGATGGAAAATGTGACAACAATATGCAAGGAGTCAGAGGAGAGGTTCGTACCCAAGGGCAACAGAAACAATGGGAAGACCAGAACGAGTCCCTGGTTCACCCACATGTGTAGAGGCCAAAACTAAGTGCGCTAGAGAATGTAAAAAGTACAGAAGACAAATGACCCAGGAAAATAAGGAGATTAGTTGAAGAGTGAAAACGAATATGCACAGAAAAGTAGGTAGGCCCACCTAATTGTGATCACTTAATTGTGGTTGCAGGTTTCGAGTCATAGCTCCTGGCCCCTCCTCTTCACTGTCGCTACCAGATCCACTCTCCCTGCTCCATGAGCTTTATCATACCTCTTTTTATAACTATGTATGGATCCTGCCTCCACTACATCACTCTCCAGACTGTTCCACTTCCTAACAACTCTGTGACTGAAGAAATACTTCCTAACATCCCTGTGACTTATATGAGTTTTCAACTTCCGGTTGTGACCTCTTGTTGTTGTGTTACATTTCTGAAACATTCTGTCACTGTCCACCTTTTCAATTCCTCTTAGTATTTTATATGTTGTTATGTCCCCTCTATCCCTCCTGTCCTCCAGTCCTGTCAGGATGAGTTTCTTTAACCTTCCTAGTAATAAAAACCCTCTCAGCTTCGGGACTAGTCTTGTTGCAAACCTTTGTATTTTCTCCAATTTCTTTACGTGTTTGACCAGATGTGGGTTTCATTCTGGTGCTGCATACTCCAATATTTTCCTGACGTACGCGGTGTAGTGTCGTGAATGACTCCTTACTTAGATGTCGAAATTATTCTCAGGTGTGCCAGGCGTCCGTATGCTGCAGCAGTGATTTGGATGATGTGTGCCTCAGGAGATGTGCTTGGTATAATGCTCACCCCAAGATCCTTTTCCTTGAGTGAGTTTTGTTGCCTCTGACCTCTTAGGCTGTATTGTGTTCATATAACTATAATATTTTTTGAAGTGCAGCCTAGCAGGCTGGTTGGTTTTGAGAAGTACTTATCTTTTACTGGTCAGTAAATTTGCTGTGTTCTTCCTTTCTTTTGTTCTAATACACAATAAATTATTATCAACATTTAATAAAGACTAGAATCTGGTAATAGTTAATATGAATTAAATTATCTACATTGAAGATTTTATTCACAAATAACCCGTACTTAGGAGAAAAACTTTAGACAACGTTTTGGTCCGACTTGTACCTAATTAATGGTCCAGGTCGGACCGAAATGTCATAAGTTTCATGGTTCCAGCGTACCGGTTATCTGTGTATTGTTTCAGCCACAGAATTGTGCCTTTCATTCTTAAATAGTTTAGTAATCTTGGCTTGTATGAGTTACAGTCTAGCTAGTAAGACTTGCGTCAACTGCCTCTATGTTTACCTCCTGCTCTTAAGCCAAGCTGTATCAATTCTGACGCTCTCTGGATCCACTATCTTTGTTAGGCTACATTTTCTGCTCTGGTTACTCTCTAGATGAAATACAAAGAGAAGTTGAACATTGAAGTAAACTTATCCTGTGCTCTCTCTGGCACGTGTATTCAGGATCTGGTACGTCAGAAGCAGTGCTAAAAAATATCACTAAATATGTTCTCACTTTATACGTTGTGTCTGAGATTCTCTCCTTAAGCAAACTCTTCTGAAGAGTTAAAAAATAATAGAGTTGAGAATGAAAACTAGTTTCTCAATTTTCATATTTAAATAAAGAGAACCTTTTTTAATTTTTACATTTAGATTTTTTTTTTACGGAGGAAGGAGGGAGGGAGGGGGTGCAATAGAAGGCGCAACCTAAAATATATTAAGAAAAACTGTTAGAGCATTGCCATTTTCTACTAACGCATAAATCACTGAACCATAGGTAGGGCATTCCTCGGTGAGAACAGCCCCTAGTAACTGCTTCACTGCAGCACCACCGGCTATCTATCACCACCGACCATCACCACCGACCATCACCACCGACCATCACCACCGACTATCACCACTGGCAGAGTTGGCATGATCCTCCAGCGAGGGGACAATTTCATTGATGATGATTTCTCTCTTGATAGTAGCAAATATTGTGGAGGAATGTGCTCCTACGATATAATAGACTGTTGCTTGCTACTTAGCTTATTGATGAATCCAAGATGTCGCAGCCATCCCCAAC